>CALSCQ010002537.1:0-35170 GCA_943704525.1 Pigoraptor vietnamica | reverse complement strand
GGTGGGAGCGACGTTTACTGTCGCGGCGAACACGGTGTTGAAGCCGAGCGCGTACACGCCGCAAAGCGCGAACTTCGGGGCGGGGACGTGGGCACCGGGCGTCGCAGGCACCGGTGAGTGGGCTTGTAAAATGAAACGCCGGCATCTGTGCGTGGGTTTTATGCGCTGTGGACTGCACGGTAACCCGGAAGATCACGTGAGCTCAATGTTACATCTCTTGTTGCAGGCGTGCTGATGATCAGGGTCCCCGACGGCACCGTGACGATTGCGGACACGGCGGGGCTCGTTGCGTCGTACCTCGGTTACGGCGGCGGCGGCGGTGGCTACGGAGAGACGTTCCTCAAGGACGCGGCTGTGTGCGACCGCAAGCAGATTTCGGCGGTCGGTGGTGGCACCGATGTATTCTCCATCGGACTCGACGGCTACCAGGTGTGTGTTCGCTATGGATTTCTGTGTTTTCCGAACAGTGTCTGACCATCCACAATCTGGCCTTTCCACAGGGCTACGTCGCCGGAAGCAACGGAACGCTCTCGCCGGGCATGCGTGCGGCCCGCACCAACAACGGCTACCATGACCCCTGCGTTGGCTACGGCGGTGAAGGTGGTGCGCGCGGCGGTTTCAACGGTGGTGGTTCGAGTGTCGACACGCCTCTCCTCAACGCGTGGTCGCCGTACCCGTTCGAGGGTGGTCGCGGTGGCGGCGCGTTTGGCGGTGCCGGTGGCAGCTACTCGTCTGCGAACAAGCGGTGCGAATACTACGACGACGGGACTGTCGAGACGAGCGGACAGAATGGGTCGCCGGGTGGATACCTTGCAATGGGAGCAAACGGCGAGTCTCAGAAGCAGGCGGACAGCAGCGACGACGTTTACCTCGGCGGCGGTGGCGGTGGCGGTTCCGGCGGTCGCGCGAGCGGATATCCTGACTCGAAGAAGTGCTGCGGCGGCGGTGCTGGAGGTGCCGGTGGGTTGGCAGGGAGCCCAGCGAGCAAGGGGTGCGCGTCTGGGACGGGCGGTAGTGGTGGCGCTGCTGGCGGCGGTGCGATCGTTGTGATGGCGTCGAACGTTGTGTTCAACGGGTTTGCGGAGGCGCACGGCGCGGGCTCTGCTGCGGTTCGCGCTGGATTTGGCGCCGGCGGCGGCATCCTCGTTCGCGCTTACAAGTCCCTCACAGTGGGGCCGAACGCGCGCCTGGCGAGCCTGGGTGGAAAGGCTGTGACGGTGAACGACGCGGGAACCTTGGCGAATGGCGGGACTGTGAAGCTGCGTGGGCCGTCCATCGTCGCGCCGTCTGGCAAGCTCATGGGCCAGATCGCCGCCGGCCAGGTGTCTGTGATCGGGAATGTGACGGCGAACGGTGAGTGTGTGTGTGTGTGGACGAGTGTGCATACGCAAGTGCACCTGTCTCTTCGTTGCTTTTGGACTCTCACGTCTTCTCTAACCTTCTTCTCTTTCGTCTTAAACGCAGTGCCCGTCAACAATACCGTCGACACGCGCGGACTCGTGCTCTCCGTGCCTGTCATTAAGACGGCGGACGGGAAGAACGTTACGGCCGAGTTCCGCTACTCTACGAACGACACCATCCTTGTTGTGAGCCGCTGTGCCGGCGTCCTGCGTGACCGTCCTATTGTGTGCACGAGCGGGCTCTGCGTCATCCCCAACGGCGGAGGCACCTATCTTGGTGGGTGCGCCGACGTTGCAACTTAATGTCATGCTCCTGCCACCGCTATTACCGACAGCAGAACTGACATCGCTCTGGACTGTTCCTGCTTTCTCCGCGCAGCGCTCAATTTGAAGCACGAGTCACTCGTTGTTCGCGGAATCGAGACGACGACGAACATCATCTACCTCGTGGATTTTGACGGATCGCTCTACTCAGCCGACCCCGCCGCCAATTTCGCGCTCAAGGCCGAAAGCAACACAATGCGCCGCGCGAACGTGCTGACCTCGCCGTCGTTCGTTTCGGCGTTCAACGTGGCCTCGTCCGTCACGTACCAGTGGCAGGCTGAGGTGTGTATGCCGGCGTTGACAGTGGCGCGCGCGTCATGGAATGAGATTGTTTGACATCACCGTTTTACCCCCAGACCAACATCGCCTTCACGACCGACTGCCGCGGTCTCATTGGACCCACAGGCACCTACGTCTTCCTGTGGAGCTGCTCGTAAACGGAATATCGATGTGAAATTGCGCGCGTGTGACCCTGCCAGGCTCAGTTCTTCGTGAATGTCTGCGTGTGTAAAATTTTCGCTACTTCTTCTTCGTTTTTCTTTTCCTTCTTCTTTCATCTTCGCTGACCTCGCTGTCGACAAACGGCGCTCAGTCGCTTGCGTTCGGCTGTTTCAATATACAACTGCAGACTCAGGCTCAAGGGCTCTTGGGCACTGCTTCGGTTGAGGCGTAACATTAAATCTGTTACAATCATGTTACCACACGTGACAAGCACGTGTTGAACTGCTCAGCAATTTGGAAGAACGCTTTTACATCGTCCCGTAAACTTGAAGCTTTAACTTAGAAATCCCCAAAGAAAATGACGCGATTCGCGAGGGCAGGAAGGAAACAATTCGAGGATGCGACGCCGTGGAACCAGCAACAAGTGGCACAGAGTATGTGGGCAAAATTCGAAATGTTCCGTCGGCGCAGTAAGTTCCACTTCAACTACTGTGCAGGCATTCACCTCTCAATTTTAACATCTGCAGGTGGTGCTGGGCATGGAGAGGCACCTCAAGGGGCTGTAAAAGAGAAGAAACGTAAGCGGGAGGATGAGGGAAGCCGTGCGACAGATGGGCCATCAAGTCAAGTGGACCGATCGCCCAAAAAAGCGAAGACGGAGAAGAGCGCTGGCCAGGAGAAAGACGAAAAAGGAGCACCTTCACCGCAGAAGAGCGAACTAAAGGAGAAAGTGGCGGCGCCGGCAAAGGGAGTGGCGGCACAACCGGGAAAACCTGCCAAGGGAGGACAGCGAACGCGCAACAGCCACCTGTCTGCAGAGCAGCGGGACAAGTTGCGCGCGGCGAGAAGGGAGCGGCGAAAGAAGGCAAAGGTGCGTGTCCGTAATTCCGCTGCTTGTAGCCTTCGTGGGCTGTGCGTCTGGGCGCCTGCGGTCTATCGGCCGTTGTTGTTGTGTCGTGGCAGTGTGTTGTGTCACGCCTGACTGAGGCGGGTGCCTGATTATGTCTGCTTCTCGACTTTGTGGATGTATCTGTGTGTGCGTGCACTATTCGTAAGCATGTTTTTATGTATGGTTTCGGACGTTGCTAAACTGCCGTTCCATCACTTTTTCGCTCTCGCAGCCGTGCTTCAACTGTCGCAAGATGGGCCACAGTGTGCAGGACTGTCCGGAGGCCCGCGGCGATTCTGGCGTCGGGTTGTGTTACAAGTGCGGGTCGACTGAGCACATAACACGGAATTGCCACATCAGAGGCAACGGTAAGGTCCAGTGGCATCGAGTCGTTCTGTATCTACAAAACAATTCTGATTGGGTCGTCGGCGTCAACCCTGCTGTCCACCTCCTTTCCAAAGTTCACCCGAGCGTTGTTCTTGCAGAGTTTCCCTACGCCAAGTGCTTCGTGTGCAATCAAACGGGTCACTTGTCGCGTGCTTGCCCCGACAACCCGCGAGGGCTCTATCCGAATGGTAGGTTGAGAGAGCCGCGAAAAGCCAGTTTCCGTGTACTGACTATGCTCGGCGTGCCTCACCAACTGTATTTTCCGAAGAAAAATCCCAATATCGTTCGAGGCCTCTTGCATGCATGCCTTCTTTCTTCCTTCCGTGTTTTGTCACCATTGCGAATGTGCGTACGCTTACAAGAGTGTGTGTGTTGCGCAGGGGGGTGCTGCAAGACATGCGGCTCTGTGGAACATTTCGCTCGCGATTGTCCGGACAACCCTAACAATCAGAGTGAGTTTGACGACGAAAGCAGATTTTTTTTTTTTTTTCGGAGTACCTTGTAATGCACCACTGTTCACCGCCACAGGGAGCAAGAGGGAGGTCCAAGTTGGGCGCGTTACAGACCACCACGCCGACGCCGCGGACGAGGACGACGCCACGATTGCCATGCGGGAACAAGAGCGGAAGAAGAAGGCGGCGATGGCGGCGGCCAAGAAGTCAAAGGTCGTAAAGTTCTAAACGACAGTAGCACTGTGCGCAATTGACGCGCATCAGTTTGACAAAGTTGCCAAATGCGTCCTAGGACAGCGAATGACTACCGGAGAACAAAGAAGAAGCGGGCGTGCGTCACAACGCATTCCTCGTTCCAATGGCAGTCTTGGCGCGCGACATTGTGCCAAATCACACCCGAACACCCAGTGATAAGCCCTATGCCGCGCGGAACGAAAAACCGCCGTTTGCCTTCGCGGTCGTGTGTGTGTGGATGAGGGAACGGGCATATGATGCTCCGACGGACCAATGGGGCTTCGTTCCTCTCTTTCTTCTTTGATTCGATTTTGGGGGCAATGCATGGCAGTGAGTATGGGGAGCAAAAGTGGGAAGTTTTTATTCTATAAATAAAATTAGCTGAGCCAATGGGACTGTCTATCGTCGAATGGTGTGTTCGGTTCTTGGAACATTTGCTGTGCACGCCCTTTTTTTCGGGGCAAGATATTTACAAGTCGAACAAAATTTCCATTCGCTATTGATTTGAGTATGGACTCGAAATTATTTTAATTTTCGTTTGGAAACTTCGCCCTTTCCATATCGGTTTTCCTTTTGGAATTTTTATATTTATTTATTTATCTGTAATTTTTATTCCGCACTCTCGTCATACTTTGTCCAGAACAAATTTATCTTTTCCATAGCAAATTCAGTCCAAAAAAATTATTATTTCGTCCCAGTCTCGTTTCCTATTCACCCCAACCCCCTTGCCTATATTTCCTCTATTCCTTTTTTTATTCTCTCCCCTCACACACCGGTTTCATGTGACGTTGCGGCCCGCACTGCGTGCACGCAGTCGTCCGTATCACGCGTCCTGCTCCCAGTCGTTCGGCGACCTTTTCCCGCCCTCTCGCCGTGGCAACAGTATTCGCCGACTGCCCGCAACTCACACCGAGCCGGCGAACTCATTCCCTTGCTGGTCAGCGACGATTGGTTAACAGGCCAGGTCGCTGATGCCGCGTGGCAATTCGCAAACATTCCTGCGTGCTTTTCGGCTTGAGGACGGTTGACGTTGGAGAGTAGTTCGTACTTCGTGTTCAGAACTTGGGACAGACAATTCGACTCTCGCGGCTGCGCTCCCAACTGCCTGGGTTTGCATATCGGACAGTCCTTCGCGGGCCAATACGCCGCAACTGATTTTGGGTCCGCGCGTCTCGATAGTGCATTGCCCCGCGCGGGGGCTCGCGCGCACCGGTATTGTCGGAAGTCATGATGGTGGCGAACGTTGGCGAAATGCACGAGACTGCCACGGCCCCGACGGCTCGCGCCGCTGACGGGTATGTGTCCGTCGAAAATTTCGATCTACCGTGGCCTATGCTTAGCGCTTATGGTTTGGTTTTGTGTCTCTGCAGGCAAGGGTCCACGTCGAACGGCGTTGCGCCATCGTCGCCGGGGTCGCCTGGAGATGTCACGCCGGATTCGCCGCACTCTGGCCATAGTAACCCGTCGCCAGCTGTGCCTGTCGTGACGCAGGCCGCGCCCGACTCGAACGTTGTTACGAGCGTGCTGAGCGGGCAGCTGAAATTCCAGACGGCTTCGCGGTTCGTATTGAAGCTGCGGACACTTCTCGATTCGAAGGAGAACAACGAGGCGATTTGCTGGAGCGAGGATGGGTCGTGCATTGTTATTGGCGACACGACAAAGTTTCAGCTCATGATTCTGGCCAAGTCGTTCAAGACAAACAACTTTTCGAGCTTCGTCCGCCAGGTGCGTTTCTTTCGCCGGCGTGTCTTCTTTTGGTGTTGACAGCAATGCGAAACTGACCGGCGATTTTTTTGAATTTATAACTACTTGCAGCTCAACATGTACGGCTTTCACAAAGTCAACGGCTTCAAGCACGCGCCCGAGAAAAAGAGCCCGGTCGTGTTTCAACACCCGAACTTCCACAGGGACAATCCGGAGCTCCTCTTGAACATTCGGCGTGCGCAGACGCGCAGCAGCGCGGCAAGGGCTCAAGCAGGAATGCAAGCGGCTGCCCATCGCGTCGCCCCGGGTCGTGGAGGAAAAGCCGGGCCACCAACTGTCGAACACGCGCGAGCCTACGGGGCACCTTATCCGCCACAGCCGGGCCGACCCGAGGGATGGGGCAAGCACCCACACCCCCCGTACGCGTACGTGCCTTATCCCGCTTACGATGCCGACGGCGCATCCTACCCGCCGCCGGCGCGCGTGCACCCGGACGCTGCTGTCTACTATCGGCCGCCGGTACCCGTGGGTTACGGTTACCCTTACTACCCCCCGCCGCCGCACGCTGTGCCGGTGCACTACGAGCATCCGCCGGGGTATGCCTACCCGTACCCACACCCGTACTACGTGGCGCCGCCCGGCATGGCGCACCCGTCTGGCGAATATCACGGCCCGTCGCACTCTGGGAGGGAAGGCGCCGCGCCGGAGAGGGACTCTGACGGACCCATGGCGGCCCTGACGAGCGCTGCGGCCTACCACAAGGGGGCCGGCGAGAAGGACGCGCAAGGGTCGCCGAAGCTCGAGCACGCCGCCATGTTGGCCGACCTTGCCCACAGCAACGGTCACAAGAGTTCGCCCGGCCGCGAGGAACGCAAGGAAGCGCCGTCCAATGCCAAGAGGGAAGATGGGGAGGAGGCTGGCCGGCTGTGGCGATCATTCTGAGAGATCTATGCGTTCTTTTGTGTACACAATGCCTCGTATTGCGTTGTCGCGCGTTGCCCAGTGAAATATATGTTCTGAAGTTTTTTTTTTTTCGTGATGTACTTAATTGTGTCAGTCGGTAGACATGCATCGGCAAGAGAGGGCTTTTTTTTTTGTTCCTTCCCTATTCCCGTCTACCAGCCGGCCATGTGGTGTCATCTTCCACTTACAACATCGAAAACGAAGACGAGACTTTACTACGCTGGCTGCATCTTTTTTTTTTTTTTTTTTTTTTTTTTTTTTTTTTTTTTTTTTTTTTTTTTTTCGACTGAAATCGGCGAAAATTCCCGCGGTGGCGCCCGCACATGTTCAGCACAAAGCAGGTTTGGGGTCGATTGTTGTGGTCAATGGGCGAGCGACAGAGAGGGGCGGGCAATTCGATGCCAGATCGTGGCGCACGCTAATGAAAGAAATAGACATGATTGGGGGCACGATGCATTGAAGGGTGACCGCTGGGCATTCTCCTCCCACTTCCCGTGCACGTTCTCTTCCAAAATAGCATGAACCCCAGTCTAATTTTCCATGTTACTCTCGGCAAACGAGAATTCCTAAATTAGAACCATTTTTAAACTTTAGGACATTTATGGTAGAGGATTGGAGGCGATATTCAAATATGGAAGTGAAACGGAAGGACTCCCTAAACAAGGAAGGTGTTACACGTGTGATCACGTGATAAATCCCGTTCGCGCCCACACACACACCCAATTGCAGTTTGGCTTCTAGGCCAGGCACAGCGCAGACACGGACACGCGTCGCCCACAAGACTCTCTCCCCGACGAAACGTTCCCTTCTTTCAGTGGCGTCTGTGGCCTCCTCTTTCTTTTCCGTTGAACGGACTTGCGTGAGGCAGCTACGGGCTGCGGTTGAGGTGGGTACTGTCTTTGCAACACTTTTCTCTGGGAGCGCTCAGAGTGAAACACTCACGTGTCTGCGTAGTCGGCTGCTAGACTTCCGTTTAATGCTGCGGCATTGGTCCTCAACACTTTACTGCGACTGCGGAGAATTTTCCTGCTCGCACGAGGCTAAAGTGGTTGAATTTTGCGTGTTTCGGCGGACATGCTTGACCGCAATATATTTCTCGTAGAGACACGACTTCCGCGTGAAATTCACTGACACTGCTCTCGCTTTCGTGCGCTTCACAGTGTCTTGACGCAGCGGCGTGGGTCGTGAGTGGGCCCCGCGCAGTCATGGCGTCCTCGTTCATCGACCCGCATTCGTCGGGCATCCTCGTCGACACTTCCGCTGTGGAGGACAAGAGCAGCGGAAAGCGCAAGGAGGTCTCGACTGCCGACGAAGATAATGCCATCCTTACGACCCGCCGCATCGAGTTTTACACGTTCTCGATTGCGCGCGAGCTGTTCACGCTGTTCCTGTGGCTTGCGTCGGGCGGGATCCTCTGGGTCATCATGCGCTGGTATCCCTTCCTGGAGGCGCGCCTCCGCTACCGTCGCGTGGACTCGAACGACGTTTCTGCGGACCGCGTGCTCGTCGAGTCGCAGGATCGTATTCTCACAATCACGCCCATTCTCTCCCTCGACCCTGCCGACGTCGCCGCTGGCTGGAAGCCGGTCCGTTCCATTGCCTCGCGGCTCGCGCGGGCGGGCTATCCCTTCCCGCGCCACTTTCAGTGGAGGCACGAGCGGTTTTGGTACGACTCGCAGATCAGGGCGTGGACGCGACGCGCGTTCGATACGCACCTTTCGTACGCCGACATTCACAGGTGCGCGGGGAGTAATGTTTTTCGAAAGTATTCGCTATCTCTGCGGGGTCTCTTCAGCAAGACTTCTGGCGTGCGGTATCTGACGGCGTGCTGATTCTAGCTTGTGTTTACTTGTGTGTGTAGGCTGGCTGCGGAGCGTGCGTGCGAGACGCTGGACGATTCTCCCTTCGGGGTTGAGCGCGAGGTGTGTGGCCTCGCAACCCACTGGCACGTGCTTCCATCTCACTTTCCGCGCCCAAAAAAATGGTCTTCGAAGGAAGTTGCGATATCACATTCACAAACGCCGTATCCCTCTCACTCGTGGCTCCCTTGACCTCGCGCCTAGCATCACACCGTTCTTCACTCGTCGCGACTTGCGCATTTGCGTGTAATATCCGACTTCCTTATTCCACGGGCCCTTTGCAGCTCTCGGCGAAGCTCACCGTCGGTAGTGTCTCGGACGCCTATTCGCTCCGCCGCGAGCTCACGTACGGCCGCAACCTGCTCGACATCAAGCCGCCGACGTTCCTTGCGCTGGTCGTCGTCGAAATCCTCAAGCCGTTCTTCGCCTTCCAGGTGTTTGCGGTCACGATTTGGTTCGCACAGGCATACTACACGTACGCGGGGCTGATCGCCTTCATGTCGACGTGCTCGGTGCTCTCTGCTGCGTACAACCAGTTTCGCAACCTCCACGCGTTGCAGAAGATTGCGCTGCACGAGTGCGAGGTCAACAAGCTGATTGTCGTCAGCGAGGTGTGTGCGGGTTGAGAATCGAAACGATTGCTGTTGCTAGCATTTCTGCCCGTCGTGTATGTGGTGTATCGTGTTTGGAGGCCTCGTGTCGTCCAGCTCTTGCGCTCTCGTGAAGCCAAAGCTGACTGCACGCACTTGGCACCAACAGGGTGGAAAACGCAAATTTCAGCGCGTCAAGGTGGGCTCGTCGCACCTCCAGCCGGGCGACCTCGTCGAGGTCACGCGGTCGATGGTTTTCCCTTGCGACATGGCCATTCTCAGCGGTGCGTGTCGTCTTTTTTGGGGTGCTTGCGCGCCATGGCTAGTAAGGAATGTGTTTGTGGCGGTTTTCGTGGGCCGCTCGCCTTCTCCCTACATTGCGCGTACGCGAACAACATCTGACGAGCTGTGTAGAGGGAACTGGCACACGCCTAACAATGTGCACACCCACAGGCCAGTGCGTCGTGTCAGAGTCGATGCTCACCGGAGAGTCTGCGCCCGTGCTGAAGACGGCCCTCCCGCCGGAGCGCGTCGCCGACGCCGTCAAGTTCAAGATTGACTCAGACCGCGAGGCCAAGTACACGCTCTTCTCGGGGACCAACGTGCTCCAGACGAAGCTTCCCTCGACGGTCCCCGCGTCCGCCGCAGGGTGGGAGTGTGTGGTTGTGTGTGTGTGTTTTTTTTTTTTTTTTTTTTTTTTTTTTTTTTTTTTTTTTTTTTTTTTTTTTTGTATTTGCGCGCTTTGTTAGCCACTCTCGCTGTACTTGTAAGTTCCCTTGGTCTCATATTTGCCCTCCTTTCCCTGTGCATGTCCCTTGTCTCTTGAATTCGAACCGCAACATACGACTCAAAAGAAAGCCATTCTCTTCAATGCAGAAGCGACGGCAAGCCGCAGTCCATTTGGGAATTCGCCGGCTCTGGTTCGGCGGATCTCAGCAGCTCGCGCCGCCGGAGTGTCGCTGACGCCGCCGTGATGCCCGTCGTCGCCACGGTCCTGCGCACCGGGTTTTCGACGGCGAAGGGACAGCTCGTTCGCGCGATTCTCTTCCCCAAGCCCGCCAAATTCAACTTTGAGGCGCAGTCGTACCGCTTCATGTGGATTCTCGTGCTCGGTGCGTGCGCGGCTTCTCTTTATGCGGTCGCCGCTCGTGTTTGCTTTTTCGTTTTTAGCATCCCCGTACGCGATATCGTGCACATGCAACCCTCCTTCCCCCTCCTTCCCCCTCCTTCTCCCCCGTTCATCCCAGCATGTCTTCTCACCTTCGCGATGCATCGCTCGCCCACGCAGGCCTTACGGCGGGGTGCCTCGCAACGATCGGCTACTATGTGCAGAACGGCGAGACGTGGCAGGATACGATCCGCGACCTTCTGAACCTCATCACAGTCACTATTCCCCCAGCGCTTCCCCTCGCGCTCACCATCGGCATTTCGATCTCGTTCACCCGCCTCAACACGAAGAAGGTGGGCACCATGTCTTGCGATGGCGCTGCTCTCCGCTTGTTTGTTCGAGGGATCTGCGTGTGTGAGAGGCGACGACAGAATATTCAGTAGCCCCGCGTATAGGATGGGGTACTCTGTTGTCCGACTCTCCGTTGATGTTACTGTGCACACACTTCCAGATGTTCTGCACTGCGCCTCCCCGCATTAGCGCGTCCGGCCGCGTGAACTGCCTCTGCTTCGACAAGACGGGCACGCTCACGGAGGACGGCCTCACGCTGCGCGGCATCCACCCCGTGTCGTACCAGTATCAAGGCGGTCCACGCACGGCGCCGCTCGAAACGAACCCCGAGGTGCTCTACGGGGGCTCCATTGGGCAGAGCGTGCTCAGCGGCGCGCAGAACCCGTCGACGGGACTGGCCCTCGTGCATCTCCTCGCCTCTTGCCACAGCGTGTCGGTGCTTGACGAGAGCGAGCGCCTCGAATACGACGCCGTCAAGTCGCGGTCGGGCCTTCTGCCCGAGGGTGCCTCTGAGTCGCCCCACTACATCGGCGACCCCCTTGAGATCCAGATGTTCGCGAGCACGGGCTGGAAGTACCTCCAGCGGCCCCTGCCGGGTGAGTGCGCCGATCTGTGTGTGGCGGTGCGTGTGTGTCGTGGGTGTCAAGAGAGGAAGTGTCTGAACAAGTGACTCTCCTGTCTGGACAAAGGGTTGACTCTCCATGGTACCTTTCTTGCAGGCGAGCACGTGCGTTCGGCGGAGGACGCGCGCATTTGGAGCCACCCGAAACTCGCGTCGCACGCCGAAACCATCCTTCACCCGGCGGACACGTTCGCCGGTCGCCCCGGCACGTACGCCCTCGCCGTGCTGCGCAGGTGCGATATCACACTCTGTTCTGTGGCACTTTCTCTCTCTCTCTCGCCACCTATTGAGATGCTAGGATTATATCCTCTTTCTTTGTCTCGCACTCGCACGATGGACAATCGTCTGCGATTTGCGGTGATTTGGCATCTCTGGCGTGCGAATCGCTGACGTCTTCCTCTTGCCTCTCCGTAGGTTTGACTTTGATTCGGAGCTTCGCCGCATGAGCACCGTCGTCCAGCACCTCCCGCTGGGCGACAGCAGCGCCGCGAGTGACGTGTGGTCGCTCTTCGTCAAGGGCGCGCCCGAGTCTCTCAAGTGGGTGTTGGGGCACCTGTTTGTCACTGTCACCTTCTCACCATCGCACGCGCTCCGTGCATATTCACATGCATTCACGACCCCATCTGTCGTTGTGCCAGTGAGCCTCTGTTTGTCCTGTTGTGTACCTGCGTTGCCTGCGCGCCTGATCTGTGCGTCTATCTCCCTCTCGCTTACCTCGTCGAATTGCAGGGACATTTGCCTCCCCAACTCAATCCCCACCGACTTTGACGACCAGCTCCACCGCCTCACCCTCGAGGGCTTCCGCGTCCTCGCGTGCGCTTACCGGTGCGTTGTTTTTTGGTTATTCGAGCGCTGCGCATTCATATCTCTGTTGGAGCGTTGGTTGTGCGTTATATTGAGCTATTTGAGCGATTCGCATCCCATATTTTCGGTTTGCTTTGTTGTTCTCATCTGTTTTGCGTCGCAAACAGGACGCTCCCGGCCGGCGGATCGACGCTCACGGCAAGCCGCGGCGAAGTCGAGCGCGATCTCGTGTTCTCCGGGTTCCTTGTGATGGAAAACCGCCTCAAGCAGCAGACGCGCCCGGCACTCGAAGAGTACGCTCGCGCCGGTCTCCGTCAGGTGTGTGAGGAGTGCAAGCCTTCTTGCACAAATGCGTCTTCTTCGCCTCTTAGTGGAGTCGACGGACACACGCATATGATAAGCCAATCCGACATCGCTATCGCACCTTCTCTGGGGGCCAGTTATCGTTTGCTCATCGCCGCCCTTTCGCTTGGCAGATCATGGTCACTGGTGACAACCCCCTCACGGCCGCCGCCGTCGCGCGCCAGTGCGGCCCGTACTTTCTCCGCCCCTCTCGCGTGGCGCTTCTCCTGGACCTCGAGGGCGACAAGCTGGTGCTGCGCGACGTGCTACGGCCCGAGCGCTGGCACGACTTTGACGCCTTTGTTCGGCGCCGGGGCAGCCGGTGCGTTATGGGGTTTGCTGTTCTTCGTCTTCTCATTTTTTGCGTGTATGTCCGTGTTGATCGGCGTGTCTCACATTCAACCCCTGGCAGGATGTCCGTTTCGCTGGAGAGGAGGGACAGCGATGGCGCGCCCATTCTCGACCTCGTGGAGGTGCAGAACCCGAACCCGAGGGTAAGAACGCCACTCCCTTCACGACTGTGTGTCTCTAGCGTCACCTTAATTCAATGGCCTTCAGGAGTCGAACGTGAGCCCACCCGTGCTGGACGACAGCAACCTGTCGTCGCTTCCCGCCGACGCGGACATTGTCGTTACTGGCCGCGCGTTCTTTGCCCTTCAGTCGCGCCACCAGGACCTGGTCTGTAACAGCGTTCTCACAGTGCATGTGTGTGCGCGCTTTTTGTGTGTGTACCTGTGTGCCTGTGTGTGTTGTGTGTGTGTGCGCGTGTGTGTGTGTGTGTGTGTGTGTGTGTGTGTGTGGGTGTGTGGGTGTGTGGGTGTGTGGGTGTGTGTTAAATGCGTCGGACGTTCATGGATTGCATGTGCCCAGCTCTCATTCTGACACGTGCTGTTACTGTTCGCCAGGTGGCTCTCCGTGACGAGCAGCGCCAGCGCGACCTTGCACGCCGCACCTTGTGGGACCGCGTTCGGTCGATCCGCCTTCCGTTCGTACGCCGCGACACCCCGTACCACCGCATCAAGATGGAGGATGAGCCGACGCTGTTTGAGCTCGTGCTCTCCCGCGCCAACATTTTCGCGCGCATGTCCCCGCAGAACAAGCAGGAGCTCATGCTCGCCCTCCAGGACCTCAACTTTGTCGTGTGCATGTGGGTAATGTTGCCCTCTCTCTGCTACTTGCTTGCTTTGTCACCAGATGCCATTCTAATGTGGCAGTCGGAATCCGTCGGAATCCGTCGACAACTTCTCCTCCCTCCCCCCTTCTCACGTGCTCGCGTGAGCATCGTGCTTGTGTGCCCGTAACGGCTCTGCTGACGCGCTGCTAAATCCCGCACACTTCAGGACGGGCGACGGCGCGAACGACTCGGGTGCGCTGAAGGCCGCCGACATTGGCATTTCGATTGCGAGCAAGCCGGCGGACGAGAAGACGACGGAGGACGAGTCGAGCGTACAGGCCGCGCCATCGATCGCCGCGCCGTTCTCGACGCCGCTGGCGGACATTGGGGCGGTGAAGATTGCGCTGACGGAGGGGCGGTGGGTGTCACTGTCGCACTTCCCCTATGTCGAACACGTGGCCCTATGTGTCCTTCGCTATATGCCAACTTGCGTGTGCGTTGGAGTGGGTTTGGTTCAAGCGCGTAACGGCGGAAGTAATTGTGCCTGACGCGTCGCCCCCATTTCTCCCTCTCGCGCAGCTCTGCCCTCGTGTCGTCCTTCTCTGTGTTCAAGTTCATGTTCGAGTACGGCATCATCCAGTTCACCTCTGTGCTGATCCTCTACCGCATCCGCTGCGAATTCTACGACTACCAGTACCTGTGGGCCGACCTCGGTGGGTGCCACGGGAGGGTCCCGTCCGTTGTGCGAACGGTGCTCGTTTTTTTTGTGTGTGCATCCTGCACTTCGACGCTCAACGCACGCAGCAGTGCACGTATTCGAGAAACGGTTTCTAGTGTCGCTCCTCTAGTTTACTAACGGTCCTCCGCCCTCTCCCACACAGCGCTCGTCTTCCCTCTTGTCATCCTCATCCCGTACCTGCGCCCTAGCAACAAGCTGGACCGCGGCAAGCCCGAGAGCAACCTACTGGGCATATCCGTGTTCACGAGCGTTATCGGCATCACGGCCATCATGGTCATCTTCCAGCTCGCGTCGGCCGAACTGCTCAAGTCGCAGTGGTGGTACAGCCGTCCGGACAAGAACCCGCTGTTCGACAACAAGTACACGGTCGATGGCGGCCAGATCTTCACGTTCGCCAATTTCCAGTACGTCTTCGTGGGGATGGCCTTTAGCCAGAACTTCAACGGCTTCCGCGAGGACCTCTGGCGCAACATCCCCCTCTCGCTTGCGTACGCCGCCCTGTTCTCGATCAACTCGGTCTTCCTCCTCGCGCGGTCGTCGTCGATCGACAAGGCGTTCCACATTGTGCCGATGCCGAGCAGCCTCTGCTACGAGCTGTGGGGCATGGTGGGTGTCTTGTTTCGCAAATGTAGCGCCGCACTGTTTGTCTTTGTAGTGCGTCTATGTATGTATATGCGTGCGTGTGTGTGTGTGTGTGTGGGTGTGGGTGTGCGTGTTTGTCTGTGTCTGTATCTGTGTGGGTGTCTGTATCTGTGTCTGGTCTGTGTGTGCATGGAGCGCGCGGCTCCTTGCTCAAGCCCTCTCCATCGCAGGCGATTGGCAACGGGCTCGCCTTTATTCTCTACGAGCGCTTCTGTGTGCGCCACAAGTCGGACGACGAGGAACCCATCGACGTCGACGCCGTCATTGGCGAGATTGAGGCGGAGGCCGGGTGCGTGGATGCGTCCACTATCTTGTTTGATGTGTCCCCTCTCCCTCCCCCGCAATGCAAACTTACTTTTAAGCACAATACCTTCTCTGTCCTTTAAGAACAATGGGCGTCTGTCTAATTCTCTGGCGACGTGCAAACACGCGCAGGCGCCGTTCGGACGGCCGCAATGTCTCCGTGCGCCGACAGAGCGTCCTCTCCTCGATAGGCATTCCCATTCGCGCGCCCGTCCCGCGCTACGTGCTGTGCGAGCGCATTTCGGCGCCCATTTGGTCCGCCACGCAGGGCCCCGAGTCGGCCCTCTCCTGAGCTCATCGCCGCCTTGGGCCACTCTCTCTGTCAATGCATGCCTTACGCCCTCGCCGCGTTCTGTTGCCTTACGCCTTCGCGTCTTTCTTTGCCCTGCTCTGTTTGCGCTTTGTGTCCATTCTGCGTGTGTTTGTGTGTGTTGCGCATTTCACGAGTGTGCGTGCGGCGTCGTGAGACGTGACGCACGATTCTCTAAAGTGCACAACACCCAACGGAGCCCTGCATTGGGCCGACCAATAGTGCAGAAGGCGCATTCACATACTGTGGAGTGGATCGATGGATGGCCTCTATTGTCCCAGTGCACGGCCTCCACGGCCGCGCATGTTGGTTGCAGAAGAACCGATCCAAAAAAAAGCACTGGCACTTCGTCGTTATCGCCGCACTCGTCCACGCGAGTGTCCCCTTATCGCACATTGGCGATGGCGGCGAGGGACATCCTCCGCGATTTGCGGCGCTTCTGCTCGGCCGTTAGAAGAACGCCCACGCGTTGGAGCGCGAGCGCAGACACCGCCTCCACAACGGCTGGGAAAGTCAAGCAAAGCCGGCGGAACGACGCCCTGTCTGCGCGTGCGAAAGAACGACAACTAAGCATTACTCTTGGCGACAATAAACACAATTCCGCATCAACTGAGCGAGAGCACAACTCACGGCGCGCTGGCACACAGCGAGCTGAACAACACGCACCCAACGCAGTCGCTTCCCCATCCGATGGAATTCCGAGCCTCTCCAGCGCCTTCAGCACAGACCCAAGAAACTGCTGCCTCAGGGACAGCGGCGCCTCCGCAGTCCCCGCCGTCCCGGTCCCCTCCGTTGCAGCGCCATCGCCCTCGCCGCGCGCTTCCGCCACCACGTCAGCGACTACCTCCACGTCCAACTCGAGGCCTTCGTCGGCGTCGTCGTCCGAGTCCTCGTCGTCCTCCGGTCCATCGCTGCCGTGGTCCTCCGCCGTGTCGTCCTGCTGTGCGGTCGATGCCTCCGCGACCGGACTGGCAAGATTTTCAACCGATTCGTCGATGAGAGTCGACGCAATGTCGTCAGCGTCAAACGAGTCTTGGTGCGTGAGGAGGCGGGAGAACGCTTCACGTGACATGGACGTGAGACCGGAGGGCGCGAATGGGGTGCCGATTGCGAGTGTCAGCGCTGTCGAACGCTTGCGGAAAAGTCCGCGCGGATTGCTGGGCGCCGGGGCTGCGTGCGTGCATGCTGTCAGCGATGAAAAGTAGTTTACGATTGGGTGTGCGGCGTGTGCGCATGCGTGTGACAGCAGGCGATCAAGTCCGTACTCACTTTGTCCGCTCGAGTTTGGCTGGGCGTCGCACGCGAGTCTGGATTCGAAATCATGACACAAGCACACCCGTCAGAATATAAAACACACACCTGCACACAGACAGAGACAGACGGGCACAAACACAGACACACTCACACACTCATCCGACCTGTCACAATATACAACACCACGTGCACACAGATCGAGACAGACGGCCACACAGAGACACAGGCACACTCCCACAAACACGCACACACAACACATCGGAAGAAGTACCCACCCATATGCCTTTTCCATCGCGCGCGCGACGTCTTTCACGCGCACGAGGCCGTCGCAGTCCGTGTCCATTGCAGCAAATATCGGCCCGGCGCGGTATTCGAGCGGCGCACTCGGATTGACCCACGCAAGCGACATGACCGCGTCGACAAAGCTGATGGCACCGTCGCTGTCGGCGTCCGACGCCGTAAAAAGGGACAGCGAATACCGTTCGTCGCCCAGTTGCAGCGCCTGTTTCAAGCCAAAACAGAGCAGCCACGAAGGGAAAGACGTGAGGACGTGGTAGACACCCTTGGCAACGACTGCCTCTCATGAGGCGCCAGCATGCGTCGTCTAACAACGCAGTGTGTTTGAGAGAGTGTGCGCGTGTGACAATGACGCACCGTCTTGAACTGCGCTGGCGTGAGCGTGCCGCAGCCACTGGAGCAGTGCGTCGCAAAGCGGTTGATGAGAAGGTGAATTTGGTTGGTTGGGAGGGCGAGGGTGGCCGCGGCGTCTTTGCACTGTGGGAAGATAAAAGTCGCGCGAATGAGACGACCGTAAGAGTGTTGTCCGTTTGTTCTCTTTTTGCAAAGATAAATAAGCGTTTGGTTTGCGTTTTGGCGTGTGCGCACGTGTGTAAATAGCATGCAGCTGAACACACGAGGTGAACATGACGGACGACACGTGCCGTCACGTGCCAAGCGCGCCAAATACCAATTACGCACCGTCGCAAAGGGGACGACGTGCTTTTCCGCGAATGCCTTGATGCGCTTATTCCGAAGCAAGCGCACGTCGTCGTAGCTGAAATTGAAGAGAGAGACACTGAGACGGCCGCAATTCGCGCGAACGGCGGAGAAGAGAGACGGGGAACAGGGCAAGCAACGTGCAACCCGTGAGTTCTCAGCGCGCACACACCTATGCTCGGTCACCGTCAAACCGCCCGCCCGCGCCATGGCATCGCGCACGTTGCTTGCATATAAAATCGCATCCGCCCGCTCGGCATCGCTGTCAAGGGAAGCAGCCGCCGTCACACACAAGACACACACACACGTACCGGCGCTCGGCAACACCCCAAGCGAATTCGAATATTAAGCCGCGATGTGCGTGCGACAAAGCCGCCATGCACACACAAATACACATACATGCACACACACACACACACACACACACACACACACACACATACAATGCACACAATACACACAACACCTTTCACCCACCTCGGGTAATAAACAGGGAGGAACTCAATTTCGACCCTCAAGCGAAATTGGCACAAAGCGCGTGCGACAAGAGGGAGTGTGGGCATAAGGGGACCCCACGACACGTCCAGACAGCCGAAGGGGTAACGCACAATGACGGGCTGCACGGGCAGGCCTGTAGAACCGAAGTGTGTAGATGAGAATAGAGCACGTCAACACGTGTTTAACTTTCACACGCACACACCACACACACCACACACACACACACACACACACACACACACACACACACACACACACACACACACACACACACACACACACACACACACACGCCGCGCGCGCGCACACACACATACACCCAAACAGGCGCAACATGTGGCGAATTCTCGCTCACCCGGTGCGAATGCGCCGACATGGAACATCGTGAGCGATCGGTTGTTGCACACGGTGCCCTGCGGAAAGATGATGACAGGCCCAAAGCGGCCGTCGCTCGCCCTGAACGCCACCTCCTCAAGCACCTGCGTCGCAATAACGATCAGATGCACGCACGCGCGCACATCACTCCCACAGACGCACACATACGCGTGCACGCCTCACTCGTGAGCAGCAAGGAGTCATGGGTTGCTCCTGTCACTCGCCTTCTTTCGACTCTGAGGGTCCAGCCGATCCACGTAAACGGCCTGCGCGCACTCCATCAGCGTGTTGACGATGGGAACGCGCGAGATCTCAATCTTTGCCACGGGACTGCCGCCCGTCATGAGCCACAGTATGGGACCGTCGAAAATTGACGAGTGATTCGCGACGACAATGGGTGCCGACCTACAGTGGGCGTGTTAGAGAGAGGAAACAAGCATCCGGGAATGATGGTATTGTGAGAAGAGACGTACGCAGTCTGCATGCCTATAAAAGCGCGAAGTAATGCATGCAGACCCACTCTCTCTCGCCAGGCGGCCGCTTGACGGGGATCCACGTGATGCCGGCGACGAAGAAGGCCATCCGGAGTAAGACCCACAACGGTAACAGCATGCGCCGAATCCCATTGCCAAACGGACGCGTGCGACCGTCCGCGTCGAACTTTGTGTGGACGAGGCAAGCGAAGCGCGCCAGCGTGACGTTGATGAGCACGAGAAAGAGAATCAAGATCGCACGAATGAGCGGCAGAAGGAGAGCGACGCTCACGACGATGTGCGCCCACTCGAGGGCAGAGATGCGCCGCGTCGCGTTCACAAACGGGTTCACCGGCGGCTTATCAATGTGAGGAAAATCGGGGCGCGTGGCGACCGCGCTTGGGCGCGCGGAACGGTACGTGTGTGTCTGCGAGAGGCGAGGGGATCCGCGGCGCACGCCCTGCGTCTCGGTCAAATCCAAGACGACGTCGTCGACCGGCATGTGCACCACGTCCGGATGCCCATTGTGCCGAACGCGCGACGTCTTTCGGGAGGCGGGAGACCCCGTATTTCCACCCTCTGCTGTTGCCAGGTGAGGCGGAAGAGGGCCGACGCGCGCCATTTCCCTTGCTCACGCGCGCTCACACAGCTACGATGTTATGGCGGCATCTCTCATAGAAAGTGACACTTCACCACGATTCCGATGCGAACCGGGGTGCGCGCGAGAGAGCACTATAGGGAGAAGAAGAGAAAAGAAGAGAGACAAAGCAGCACTAACGACGATTAAGGACGACGTTTTCGCGTTCAAAGTGTTTGCGCACACCATCGGCGGGCGTCGCCGAATTTGACAGGTTACCGGTTGTCCTTAGTAACGCACATGGACAAACCAAATTAAACATTTCAAGTGTGAATAAACCTTTATATGGATAATAAATTTTCTATATATCCATATAAGGTTTTCATTGTAGGCGAAAATATAGTCGTCACATACGGGGTGACAATGATGAGCGATTCGAATATCCGTCCTCGTTTATCTCGTGTCGATCTCGCGCTGCACGTCCTGTTTATCTCGTGGATCTCGCGCTGCACGTCCTGTTTATCTCGTGGATCTCGCGCTGCACGTCCTGTTTATCTCGTGGATCTCGCGCTGCACGTCCTGTTTTTTGCAAAGGTGCATCAACACGAGAGGAAATCCTAATATCTTTAACCGACTTGCACTGCTGGCCGACCCGTCGTGAAAGCATTTTCTCAGTGTTTATCCGCGCTTCGTCACACGTCTCAAATCTCAGCGCACCGGATTGCGAAACTCGTTCGCCACTTCCTCCAGCTTTCGGTAGTGCTGCACGCCCTCGAGCATCGTCAGTCGCTGTTCGACGGTGATGCCCCCGTTCATGGTCACGCAGCAGTTCGTGTTGCGGAACACGCCCGAGTGGCGCTCGATCGTCGCCGTCTTGCCATCGTCCCACACGCGAATGAGCGTGCTCTGCGTCATCTCCTGCATCATGCCCTCCACTATAACCTGCGTGAGGCCCTCACTCTTCGAGCTGACCCACACGGGCCGTCCCTCCCGCAACGCACCGCCGAGCACAAGCGCAAGGTTGGTGCCCGTACGACACAGCTCGTAGTCCGCGAGATCGGGGAACTCAGACCACACTGTCACCGAGCGAAACTTTCCAATGGGAGCGAGATCCGTCGCGTGCGTGCGTCGCGGCCGGTCGAGGGCCACTTGGATCGCGACAATGTCCTCCGGCACGAACCGATAGCCCAGCAGCTCCTTCTCGATGCGGCGAACGGCCACGCGGTCTGCGTCGCACGCGCACGACAGCTGTTCGACGAACGACAGCGGGTCCTTTGGCCCGTGCGCTGCGCCGAACAGTCCCTCGGCGATCGCAATCACGCTGTTCATGCGCTCTTCCGTGTTCTTCTCCTGCGTGAGACCGCCGCGCACCGAGTTCTTGTTCGCCTTCTCCATCGCAAGGACGTCCTTCCCAAAGTCGCGGAGCTTTTGAACCCACTCGCCGTACGCCTTGCGCAGGTTCGCCGGCCCTTCTTTCGCGCACGCGATTCGCTCGACGTAGCAGAACAGGCGGTCGTAATACTCGTTGTTCGTCAACTCTTGGCTCAGCGCCACCGCGCGCGCGTCAAGGCGATAGAAGGGCGTTCCGATGGCGTAGCAGTGCTGCCGAAGGTTGTAGAGGACGCCGGCGAGCAGCTCGTGGCGTATGTGTCGGGTGAGGGCCGTCTCCATTTCGTGCTCTGGCTTGAGGCACACGACGACGTCGCGCGCGCCGCGGAGAATGGTGTGGAGGTTCATCACCGTCGGCCTCGTGTGCTGTTGGGGGTTCGTGTGAGCCGAGTGTATTTGGTGTGTATGTGTGTGTGTGTGCGTGTGTATGTGTGTGTGTGTGTGTGTGTGCGCGTGTGTGTGTGCGTGTGTATGTGTGTGTGTGCGTGTGTGTGTGTGTGGTGTGTGTAAGTGTGTAAGTCTCTGTGTGCCCGTGAATGTGAGCGACTGTCGTGTATATTTATGTGTGAGTCTGTGCTGCCGTGTGCGGTCAGCGTGACGGGGGTGGCCACATATTTCTCGAAACCACTCACCAGCACGTAGTCGTACTTATCGTGCTGAGGCCCTCCTTGCGCGATGCACGCAATGTCCAGCCATACAAGCTGCCCAGGCGCGTACTGCGCAATGTACTCGTCGACGTGGTGTGCGCGGGAGACTCCCGGTGCAGACGAGTGCCGGTGACTCAGGAAGACGTACGGCGTGTCTGGCGTCGCAACGACGCATCTGCGTATGCAATCAGATAGAGTCGTCAGCGTGAGTGGCCCTGCCCTGGTTAGAGATGACCATGCCCGCGTGTGCTCTGTAAGGCGTGCGCACAGTAGTACGACCGGCCGACGTTCCGAACTGCACGCCTATCAACAGCGCAGGCGCCGCCGCCGGCTCGCGTAAACGAGGGACGATTCACTGTGTTGCGTGACAGAGAGCGCTCCGCCGTCAGCATTTCTCACTTTTGTGCGTGGCGCCCGGCGAGGAGCCGCTCGAGGGTGAGGTCGTTGCTCTGCGTGTACCCGCCCGTCTTGAGCTCGGTCTCAATGACCTCCCCCGGCCACAGAATGGCCTTCCCCTCGAAGAGGGCTTCGTCGAGGTGTGGTACGTTGAGGTACGGCGTCGGCATTGCTGCGGCCGGATGACGGACGAAGACTTCGCGAAAAATAAAATAAAATAAAAACCGCCCAAGAGGCCGAGGCTTGGCCCCGGCGGAGGTGCCCTTCGTGTGTACGGACGGGGACCAAGGGCTGCCAAAAAAAAAAAAGAACAAAAAAAAAAGAAAGAACAAAAAAACACTGCTGAAGTGGCGTCGGTCACTGGCCCCTTGGGACGGCACGCGGCGTGAGGGCGACGTTCGGCGCGAATTGTCGCCGAGAAATAACGGTTGTTATGGTGATTGGCCGCTGAATGGACAGTGACGTCAGGGTGTGTGTGTGCGTGCGTTTGTGTGTATGTGTGCG
The DNA here is from genome assembly GCA_943704525.1 of Pigoraptor vietnamica. Classification (NCBI taxonomy): domain Eukaryota; class Filasterea; order Ministeriida; family Capsasporidae; genus Pigoraptor; species Pigoraptor vietnamica. Next base: position 12,483 of record CALSCQ010002537.1, on the reverse strand, counting down.
TGTGTGTGTGCATAGTGCGTGCATGCGTGCGTGCGTGTGAGTAGGCCTGCGTACCGGTGTGTGCCAGTCTGTACTAGTTTTCAAGTCGATACTGCGAAGAGTATGCTCCTGTCGTTCTCTGTTGCAACTGAATAATGCAATGACACTCCAAATCTGACCTAACGAAACGCCGACTTGCGATAGTGAGCCGCACACTGACATCGATGTCGATGGACTGCGCCAGTTTTTTCCTGCGCGACGTCGGCGTGTGACTGACCGGCATGTCTGTGATTTTTGGTGTGTGCTGCGTGTACGTGCACGTGTGTGTGTACATGTGTGTGCGTGTGTGTGTGTGCGTGTGCATGTGTGTGAAAGTGCGTGTGAAAGTGTGTGATTCCTCTCTTCTGCCGATCAGTTTTTGCTGAAAATGGCGATCGAGTTTAGCAACAGAGGGACATATGTTCTTGACAAAGTGAAGGTGCGTGCATGCAATGTGTATGTGTGCTGTGCGCTTTGGTCATTCGCCACAGTTACACACACACACAATAGCTGCAAATACACCGGCGCAGACGCACAAACACGCGACACTCGCGCCCTGCGCCGACACTATGTGGTTGTGTTATAACACACACACAGTGCGGTGTCGTTCTCCCTCATTGACAGCAGCATACTCCCCCGCACACGCATGTACACTGAAATACTATACACACCATGCACACACGTACACACACACACACACACACACAAGCGTACACTCTACTAGAATGCCACTGACTCTAATCGCAGATTCCGAACGGTGCCGTGCACAGTTTGCATTAGGACGTCACAACGTGACGACCACAAAAGGACCGCGATGTACCACGGCACTCCAAAACGCGCGCACGCCTCGCCACGTCGTCGTTCCCTCGCTCCCCTGACGGTCGACTGTCTGCAGTCGTGAAGCCGGACCCAACTGAAACTTCAGACAGTCCGCCATCGAATGGGGACGCAATGGGCGCGCACCCACCGACCGACGGAGTGAGTTCGCCGACGCCGGCCACTTCTTACGCGAAAGTCTTGTTCATGATGATGCCGAGGTCTCCCTGGGACCCACTGTGCCGGCCCGTATTGCCAGCAGAGCGACGGCGCCACATGACGAACAGGCCGACAGCGAGCGCAAGACCCACGACGCCGCCGACAACGCCGCCAACAATGGCACCGACGTTCGAGCTGCTGCTGGACCCGCCCGCCTGGCCACTGAAGGCACCGCTTCCGCCGCTGCCAGTGGCGCCCGTGCCGCCCGTGCCGCCCGTGCCGCCGGTGCCTCCCGTGCCTCCCGTGCCTCCCGTGCCTCCCGTGCCTCCCGTGCCGCCCGTGCCGCCGGTGCCTCCCGTGCCTCCCGTGCCGCCCGTGCCGCCGGTGCCTCCCGTGCCTCCCGTGCCGCCCGTGCCGCCCGTGCCTCCCGTGCCGCCCGTGCCTCCCGTGCCGCCCGTGCCTCCCGTGCCGCCCGTGCCGCCGGTGCCACTGTCGCCGCCGGTAGGCGCGATAATCGCCACAGCGTAGGCCGAGAAACCCCTCAGCTGCCGCACGAGATTGTGTTGTTGTATGTGTGGAAGTTTGTGAGATAGAAACAGCGAGAGAGTTAGCTTGTGCCGATGTCTGATCTTCCCCATTGACAGCGAGTGTACGGGGCAGGTGGCGGACGAGACAATGTGCAGTGTGCGCGAGACGCCCGCTGCCTACTCAGGCATATTTCGGCACACTCGGAGCCTAGTTAGCAGGGGCTGTCGCCGTGTGCCAATTACCTCAACTTTGACCGAGCCGTCTGCGTTGACAGGGAGCCCAGCCGCAGGGCACTCGAGCATAAGGAACTGGTTGTCGGAGGTCATATCGACGCCATCCGCACGCACCGGACACAGGCGCGTCTGCGTGCCGTAATAGTTGACCTTTGGCTTGAACGTAATCGTCACCGTGCTGTTGAACTTGAGACCGTGCGGGGTGAGAGACACAATGTCCGAAGCAAGGCTGGCCTTGGCCTGCGCGCCACGCACGCCGCCTGCGACGAGTGGAGACGCATGGTCAAAAGACGTCACAATCCAATGCATATGCACGCCGGCGAGTCTTTTCCGGCAGACAGTCCACTTGGCCGATGTCACGGATCAGAGATCTAACCGGCTCAGTCCCGCACCATGCCGAGGATTCACAAGAACAGTCGTGCTCAGCGGCAAGTGCGCTACAGTATCCGTCGGCGTCCCAACCGGCGCCACCAACCGCGCAGTGGCCAGTCAACCCACCGGGGAGAACAATCTTGTCCGCGATGGCCTCCACGCGAGCGACGGCCATACGAATGGTGACGCCGATGTATGTGTTGGGACCGATCGTAACCGTGGCGCCGTCGGTCGTTATGTCGCCCATCGTGGACACTGCGCAAAAACCCACGTTGGATCCCACCGTTCGACAAAGCCGACCATGTGTGTTTGTCAACGAGCCTCTGCCAATACCCCGTCAACTGAACCACTACCCCCAGCAAGCACACGCAGGTGCCACACATGCATGTGCGGCGCAGGGGCAGACACTACGCCGGCCGCAAGGGTCACGTGGCTGCACCCGACCGGCAGTCTGTGGCTGGCCAGACAATAAATATGGATTTTCAGTCGCAGGTGTCCAAACTCACCGGCCTTGCTGTCGCTGATTTTCGTGCTGGCGGTGCTTCGGAGAACGGCGGGATCGTTGCTCAGCCCACCGTACGTGAGGGATTCGAGCGCACAGGCCGGAATACCCAGGTTTGCGAAGTCTTTCGCCGGGTCGCAGTACCACCGTGCGGGCAGCTTCGCGTACAGCATGGCAGTGATGCACAGCTGCTGCATGCACTGTGTCGTTGAGGCCTTCTGCACGGCCGACAGGCACTTTGCGCCGCAGTTGGGATAAGACCTTGGTGGGGAAACAGTCGAGTCGTACGTCTGGCAGGAGGCGATTGCGTCCATAAGGAAGTAATTCGACTTGTACGAGATGTAGTCGTCATTACACGCCGTGTCTGCGCCAAATGTTGCAACAGATCGTCAGACAAGTGCGAATCCGTGACCGTACTCAGCCGAGCGTTGATTGTTTGTTTTTCAGCTGCAGTGTGCGTGTCCATCAGTGTGCACGTGTTCCGCCGGTGAGTGTGTGTGACACTTTGTGCGTGTTTGTGTGTGTGTCAGTGTGTGAGCGAGTAAGCGAGTGAGTCAACGTTTGTGTGTGCTGACACATCAGTGTGCGCCTTAGTGTGTGTGTGTGCTGTGTGTCATGTGTGACTGTGTGCGCGGGCCGTGTGTGTATGTACATGTCTCATGTGTGTGTGTGCGCACGTGTTGTGTGTGTGTGTGTGTGTGCACGTGTTCGTGTGTCAGGCGAGGGCGCTCAGGCGCGACAGTCAACGGGCGAGGTGTTATGCGTTACTGCCGACTGGTCAGCGCACACAACTGTCGCAGTAACAGCCAAGCCGACTCAGGTCACTGAGACCGGTGGCCGGCCGGCCAATGAGATGCAGTTTGCAGTGCTGCGGTGCGATAATGACTCACCCTTTCCAACTTTGGCATCGCACGCAAAAGCATATCTGCGCAATAAAGCATGACACGAAGCGTCGGACGTCAAAAAATAAGTCACTTGTGTACCGCACGTGATACTTGTCAATGTCAGTGATCAGACGGATCGTTCGGCAGTGGCTCCGCCAGCAATGCCTGGCGTTTGGAACTGTGACTGAAGTGCACAGGCGGATGGCTTGCTCACAACAGTTCGTGGCGCCATGTGTGTGGTATTAACAACTGCCGGGCCCTATTCAGTTATACATTATCAAGTGACCCCTGACTCACAGCAACTGAATCCCGGCCATCAGACCCGGCCGCGCAACACAAGCGCCATCTGATCGGACCGGCACTCACCGCATCAGCGTATCCTTACACTGTTGGTCGCAACACTTGTTGTACATCTTGATGGCAATGGCGTCACAGCAGTCGTCCGTAAGACCTCCCTCGCACCGCTTAATTGCGCTGGCGTACTCAAAGCCCGCGGCCGTGCAGCTTGCCACAAGCGCATTGCAAAGCCGTGTTGTGCCCCTGAAGTACAGTGCCGTCAGTTAGTGTCGAGAAACTCGCAGTACGTACTGTCACATAGTAGAAACAGTCTTCCGTACTGGGTGCCGGCGCGAATGACTGAAGGGGTGCTTCAGTACGCGATGGGCAGCCGAGTCGCGTGTGGTCAGTTCAATGTCCGTCTGGATAAAGCCCGCCAGCGAATAACAATTTCAGCTAGCAGCGTTACCGCGAACTCACGCAGTGAAAGGGTTGTCCTGCGGTGGGATGTAGCACCGGTCCTTTGGGATCTTATACAGGAACTCGTCGCAGCAATTCGCCATATCGGCTGGTTTCTGCGGCGGTCCACCCGGAAATATAAACTCGTCGTCAGGGCACTTAAAGTTCAGGCGATTCTGCCTGGCTTGATATTCGCCACAGCAGGGCGACCTGCGGCGCAGTAAAACCGGGCGCGGCAAGTGTCAGCCACGGGTGTGCATATGCTTCATGCGGCAGCTGACTGGAGCTTAGGGATATGTGAACATATTCAGTTGATAATGTTCGTGCATGCAGTGGCAGCAGTGACCGTACACAAGCCGCAAATGTTAACGGCCGCAAGTTAGCCACAGACTGTCTCATATTGCGGAAGCATAGCGGCAGTACGCCTCACAGCAGCTGGAGCCGTAACTTACTGAAGGTAAATGGCTATCGACAAGCACTGCGCGGACACTTCCGGAAAGCCCGTGCAGCATGGGTCGTTGCGCATAAAATCGCCGTACTGCGAGCAACACGCATCGCTGGCATTCTGCAACGACAACGGCGCACTCAATGCGGTGAGCTGGTGCCCTGGTCAGGATGATTCAGTACTCACGGTGACTGAGCGCCGAGCCGAACTCAAATAGTCGCATCAGATATTGGTATTTTGACTGAACATGACACACGGCACGCGGCGCCAGCACACGGCACACATACACGCACGCACACACACTGACACACACACACACACACACTGACACACACACACACACACACACCGGCGCTCGGCTGCTCGGCTGGCCGGCACACGCACACGCACACACGACACACGGCACCGGCACGCACATTCTCTCACTGCCATATGCATCAGTAATGCATTGACACGCCGAGTGGACACTGACCAACACTCCAAACACACACCGACGGGTTCCACTGGCAAAACATCAATGACGGACGCGAATTTCAAACATACGCACACACACACACGTCACACACAACAGCGCCGTCAGTTCTACAAAACGAGCGAGCAAACTGTACTAACTAAAGCAGTTACAGCCCCGGCATCAGAATGATGCAGCAGACGAAGACGTACCCCATTCGCCCGGCACGCCTGTAGCGTCGAGTCATACCGGCTGCCGCACGCAGTGTTGGCGCCGGCGACTGTTGGGATGACGACAAGGATGAACGCCACTGCAAAGGGCCAACAGTGCGTTCCCGCAGTGTCAGCCGTGACTCGGACGGCGCCATCTCAGCTGATCAGTGCGAAATTGGCTATAATACTAATACTCGGGCTGCCGCTCTGAAACAGTCGACGTGCCAACTGAAACTGCGCCGGGTGGCCCGGAGAACACAACACAATGTCATGGTACTGCGCCGTGCGGCACGCCAAAGAATAAGGAGGGAAAAAGCACACGTCGACCGAACACTGAATGCACTTATCAGAAGCACATCCTATCAGATTATATACAATTTCGCCCGGAGGGGGCCAACTCACCGGCGACCACGGCGACACCGATTGCTCGTGCGCGCATTTTCACGACGACCACGTCCGACACGAAGTACTGGCACCGGCCGCCGGGGGGCCTGAATCGGTGGCGATCTCCGGTTTCACGCCGCCGCCAGTGGGATTCGAGCGGTGGTCGCCAGTGAGTGAGACCCACACACACACACACGCCCGCTTGTTGTTGACACTCGAAGTGCCTTTTATTTTTTTTCTTTTTTCTTTATTTCACTATGGAAAATGTATGAAGTTCACGCAATTTGTCACGACAAACACTTGCGCCTTTCCTAAATCAATCTCACTATGGCGAATGTATGGATTTATTGTAGAACGGTTTGTTTCTTTATTTTACTATGGAAAATGTATGGAGGTTTCTCAATTTAATCTTTTCTTTATTTCACTATGGAAAATGTGTGTGTCCGTTACTCACCACTCGTTACGCCTCTTGTGGCGTCACGTGACTCCTGGCGCGAAAATTCAAATTTTGAACCACTTCGCATGTGTTCAATCAGCAAGCACGCGTGACAGAGACGCTTAAAGGGCTATGTGCCCGCAACACATGTGCCCGTAACACATCTACGCACTCTCTCACACATTTACAGACATGGACAGCCCCTTTAATGCGGACGATGTCGATGACGTCGCGGCGGACGGCGGCGATGACGAGCAGTCGGTCGCGGCCATCCGTCGACAACTGTCTTTCAGCCCCGACACGGCCACAACGAAGGGGAAGCTGAACGCGACCGTCACGGACGCTCTCAATGGAACACTCCAGGCAATCCCCGAGGTCCCTGTGGACGGACGTGAGCCCATTCGCGTGTTCCTGCGCCTCAAGCCCCTCTCGCTGGACGTTGGCGGCAGGGCCGAGAGAGGATGCGTGGAGTACGAAACCGCCGAGAACAGGGTCACGCTTCTTCCGCCGGACGGCGCGAGGAACGGCAAAGACGCGCAGCACTACTTTTTCTCGCGCGTGTTCGCGCCAGAGACGACCCAGGCAGACTTTTTCGAGAACACGGCGCTGCCGCTCGTCGCAGACCTCGCACGCGGCCGCAACGGCCTTATGTTCGCGTACGGCATCACGAATTCCGGCAAGACGTTCACCATTCAGGGAACGAAGGGCGACGCCGGCGTGCTCCCCCGCGCGCTTGATGTCCTCTTCAACAGCATTCGGGGCAAGGTGGCGGGGGTGGGTTTCGTAGCGCGCACGACGCACTGTAACATGCTTGCTGTCAATAACAAAAAAGTCTCTGCTACGCACTAACCCAACCTCCACCTTTCCCCAGCCCGACGCGCGCCACCGACCCCTGCACTTCTCGTCGTTCGACACTTTCGCCGACGGCGCTGCGCGCGAGCGCGTGGATCACGCCCTCCGCGACGAGGTCCTCAACGGCCGCGATCCAATTCAGGCGCTCAAGGAGGCCGTGCTGCAGCAGCGTCGCGACGCCGGCGTGCCTCCGACGCCCATGCGAGGCGCGGCGAAGCCGACACTCCCCCTCCAGCCGCAGGGACAGACGGCCGCGCAGCCTGCAAACAAGGAGGCGCCGGGTATTGTCAATCTCTCGATGCTGAACATGACGGTGATCGCGGAGCTCGGCGCGGACGACGAGTATTCCGTGCCCCCCACCGTGTGCGACTCGCGCACGGTGCCTGTCGCGGAGGACTGTGCGTACGCCGTGTACGTCTCTTACACCGAGATCTACAACGAATTTGTGTACGATCTCCTGTCGCCGGCGGTGGCGACGCTCCCCGTGAAGCGCCGCCAGGTCCTCAAGATGATGCAAGACAGGGAGCATCACTTTTGCGTGGAGGGCGCGCGCGAAATTCTCGTGCGGAGCCCCGAGGAGGCCTACGCCGTGCTCAGGTGCGTGCGAGTGCGTTAGTGCATAACACCGCATGCGTAACACCGGATTGCCACGGCGCATTTTGCCACACTGCTCACATGTAACATCCACGCATTAACAGAGCTTCACTATCAACAGTCGTACTTATTTTTTCCCCAATTTCTGCGCCCAGGTACGGCCAGCGCAACCGGCGCGTTGCCGCGACCATCCTCAACCAGGAGTCGAGCCGCAGCCACGGCGTCCTCACCATTCGCCTGATGGCCATCCCCAAGTCCGGCGCCCAGCCCACCGTCTCGGTGCTCACGTTTGTGGACCTCGCGGGTTCGGAGCGCGCGAACCGCACGCACAACCGCGGGGCACAGCTGAAGGAGGCTGGGCACATCAACACTTCTCTCATGACGCTCGCGCGGTGCATTGAGACGCTTCGCAGCAACCAACTGCACCCGGCAAAGCAGGAAGTCGTCCCCTTCCGGTGGGCATAAGCTGCAGTGACAGATTTCTTCCTTTTGTTTGTTCATCTTTCATTCGTGAGCGTGAGAGTTGGCTGAGACCCCGTTCCTCTCGCCTCTCGCGCACGCAGCGACAGCAAGCTCACGCTCCTGCTGCACAACTTTCTCCGCGGCACCGGCAAGGCCGTCATGGTCGTCAACGCGGGGCAGAGCGCGGCGGACTATGTGGAGACGGCCAAGGTCATGCGCCTCTCCGCCGTTGCGAAGCAGGTCGGTGGATGGGCCGCTGCGATGTGGACGTGGTTCTGCGCGTGCGTGGGCGTGTCAGGCCGGTTCTGTGGCTGCTGCTTTGGTGACGTGTTGTTAACATCGATGTCTTCTGTTCGCCCCACGCGCAGGTCAAGACAACCGCCGAGATTGGGGCGCGCGTCCAGACACGGCGGCGCGCTGCGGTGGCGGCGACTGCCGAGGCTCCCGCGGCGGGGACGGCGGCTGCGCCTTCAAGCGGAGCGAGTGAGCTTCAACTCTCCGCCCTCTCTGCGCAGTGCACAAAGTACGAGGAGTACATTGACGAGCTGGAGAAGGAGAATGACGCGCTGTTTGACCAACTGGACATGCTCAAGCGGTGAGTGGGACTTACGAGCCACAAATTTTATGGTGGTCGACGATGCGTCTCGCAGTGATTGCAGCGGTGTTTGCTCGAGAGGGGAAAGGGAGCGAAATGTACGCGGCTGCGGGCCCTGAGCGTTGACGTCGGCAATGCATTTGCGCTCGCAGGGAACACGCCGACGAGGTTGCGCGCGTCGAGTCGGAGGTCCGCGAGGAGGCTGCCCGTGAGATGGCTGAGCAGCTCAAGCAGATGGAGGCGTCGTTCAAGAACGTCATCGCAGAGTCCAACGACGCGTGCGAGGAGAGGACGGAGCGCAGGTGCGAAGTAGGCGCTATCTGCTTATGCGCGGGTCTGCCCGGAGCGTTTACGTTTGGATGTGCGCGGCGTCTCTCTCTGTCGCTTATAATCCGAACGTTCGACCGCAGGGCCGACATTCAGACCCGCGCGCTCCAAAGCGCCAAGAAGCGCGCAGGCACGCGCTCCCGCGTCGCCTTTGCTGTTCCCGAAGGGCCGGAGAACGCGCACGTGAGCGCCATCAAGGCGGCGGCGACCGAGGCGGCGACGAGTCCGTTTGCGCACGTCATCGCTGTTGAGAAGGCTGCGGAGGTTGGTTTTTGATCGCGCGACATTGGAATTCGGCGAAAGAGTATGTCTTGTAGCAAGCAAGTGTGAAGCGAAAAGGGCCTTCATGAGTACTGACCGGACACTGCACTTTTCACAGGCGTCAATGGAAGAGGCGCTCTCGCGTGCAGAAGCGCTCGGCGCTGCCGTCGATGGGTTCCGATCGAGCGAGGCCCTTCTCGTCGCCCAACTCGCCGAAGCCAAGGCGCGCGTGGAGCAACTGGAGCGCGACCTTGCTGCCGAGCGCGCAAACCACGACGAAATGATCCGGGGCATGCTGCAGTCGCGGAACCTCGAGATGGCGCGGCTGAAGAGCGAGGCGAAGGTATGCCTGCGCCTTCATTTGCGTGTGTTGCACAGATTTTTGTCTGCTCCTCAAACGCGCTGGCCTGTCGCGAGTCTTCTCGTCATGCACTGCTAACCAACAACATGTCTATCCCATTCGTCAGATGGAGACGGTGTCGACGGCGCGGCGGCCCCACACGCCGCGCGCCGGCCTTGCGGGCGTCTTCTCGACCGAAGCGTCTGTCCAGGCCGTTGGCGAGTCCTCGGAGATGGCCGCGCAGGCGACCGTTGACACAGCCGACAGCGAAATGCAGACGGAGGGGCCCGTCCCCATGGAAATTGTCGCCCCCGCTTTGGAGGCGGCGGACGTCCCCATGACTGAAGTGTCCGTCAACGCATCCCTTGTTACGTCCGCGCGTGATGCCCTCGCGTGCCTGGACGAGGCGCTGGACGTGGCCATGGACGCGAACGTCAGCTCGGTGACGGTCTCCGAAGGCGCGGGCGCGCTTTCTCGGCGCAGCACTGCGCGCGGCAGTCGCAAGACGCGCTCGCCGAAGCGAAAGCTCGGCGAGATTGATGCGGAACACGAGAAGGAGAACGGTGGCGCCGGCCGGAAGAGCGCGCTGGCAGAACCCAAGCGCCGGCGCGTGTCGGCCGAGGAGGACCCCGGCGAGGGCGCGCAGAACACGTCGGCTGCGGAGCGCAAGAACGTCAGCTTTGCGGATGACTCGATCCTGACGGACCGTCGCAATGTGAGCTTTAGCGACGCGAACGTGTCTGTGGGGTCGGTGGCGACGATGGTCGATCGCGAGCCCGACCGCAACCAGTCGTATCTTGAGGCCGTCGCGCCTTCGATGCCCCTCTCGGAACAAGTGGAGGCTGCGGCAGTGGCTGCGGAGTCCAAGGCGAAGGGGAAGCGGAAGAGCGCGGCGGTGAGGGCGAAATCGGCGTCGTACACGGCCGCCATGAAGAGCGAGGCTGTCGCGCTGGTGGCCGCGAGCGCAGTTGCCGAACCCGTCCCGACGGCGACGGTGGCGGTCCCCTCGGTTCCCCCCTTGCTGACGACGGAAGCGACACAGACAATTCCCGCAGTGGCGCCAGTCGCGTCGAACAGCGGAAGGGCTTCGGTTGGACGGCGCAAGTCGTCGCGCGGTGTTGCCGCTCCGAAGGGGAAGTCCGATGCGCCGGCGAACAGCGGCGAAGCGATGTCTGGACAGGTCGAGGCCGCGCCCGTCTTGCCCACTGTCAGCGCATCGTCTACCATCGGCAGCGCGTCCGGGAAGTCGATCGCTGCTGACGGGGACGCCGCGGATCACGTGCCGACGAGGAAGCCCTTGTCGCCGCAGGCGCGCGCCGGTGTGCGTGGAGGGCGCGTTCGAGCGGATGGTGGCGTGGGGAAGGTTGGGCCGCGACTGGAAGTGCTCGTTAAGAACAGTCCGATTGCGAAGCGCCTGGTGCAGAGCGGCGTGGCCACGCAGTCGCACATGCGCACGGTGACGCCCGACAAGCGCGGGCTCTTTGGCGTCCTCGGTGAAATCGCGGCAAAGCCGGACAGCGTCGCGAACATTGCAGCGTCGGTGGAAGATCCCATCATCATGACCAAGGTGCGCACTCCGTGTGAACTGCTGTCCATTTCTTCTGTATTTGCATAATGTGTGCCAGTACGCTTGATGGGCCTTTCACTGAACCGCCTCCGTCCTTCTCTCGCACACACGCAGGCCGTGAAGGCCACCTCCTCGCCTCGCAGCCTCGTCGACGCGCTGTTCGAGAAGCCTCACCCTGTCGTCACGCGCGTGCTCCTCTACGTGGGCCTCGCGACCGAGGTCGTCCAGCAGGACCTTCTCGATTTTATCGCGCACACGGTCGCCGCCGACCCGTCCCGCAGCCTTCAGGGCATCAACCCGCGCAAGCTTATCGATTTGATGATGGAGGAAGCGTCGAAGGACGCGGGTGCTGCGTCGGCGGGTGCGCGTGGGAAGGCGCACGGACCGCAGCCGTTTGGCGTGCTGCTGGAGAAGACCCGCAAGCGCACGAACAACTACCGCATCCACCCGTCTGTGCAGCAGTACGTCACGGATCGCTGCAACATTGCGAACGGCGACGGCATCGAGGCGATGCGCAACGAGATTGCGGATTATATTCTTCTCCGCGGCTGAGAGGACGGAGCGTTGCGTGCGCGTGCGTGTGATGATAATATGAAACGTCAAATCAACCACACGCGCAAGTGCCGTCACGAAAACGCTTCAAATCTCTCTCTTCGTCGCTCTCAATACCGCCGAAGGTTGCCTGGGAATGTGCCAGACGTCGTCGTTGATGCTCTCAGAAAACGTGGCTGGGCTGTTGGAAGTCGCAGCGAACGATAAGACTATGGTCACAGTCAAGAGAGGGACGTTCGCGGCAGCTGCGCCGAAGGGACGAACGCCGTTGTTGCGGTTGCATTGTACACGTAGACCTTGTTCGTGTTGTACGACGCCACCGCCATCGACCGCCCGTGGGGCCCGAAGGAAATGCCCGAAGGGCCCCGGAGACCGTGTCCGGACGCCGCGACACCACGAAATCCTGCGAAAGGAAGAGTTTAGCCTGCGAGCCATGTGTTCATGACTGCAAGCGTCGCGATAGTGTGCGCACAAACGTACGCACCTCCTGTCGCGTCGAAGCACAGGATGCTGTTCGTCGTATAGCTCGCAACGTACACGTGACCGTCGCTCGGTCCAACCTTGATGCCAACTGGCTTGGAAACGCGCGCGAATGCTGCGAAAAACGAATGGACAATGGAGCAGACGTGAGAAAACGCGTCGACATGGGCTCAAATCTCAAGAAAAGGCACACACAGCAGTAAAGAGGCATGCGGAGTGACAGCACGCGCAGAGAGAGAGAGGGGGGAGGGGGGGGAACAACACAGCGACTCACCACT
>CALSCQ010002536.1:0-34222 GCA_943704525.1 Pigoraptor vietnamica | reverse complement strand
CCCCCCCCACGAGCTCAAGCGCACGCACCCGAAATGCGCACGAGGATGTTCGACACATTCCGATAGACGCTCGTGAAACCGCCGAGGAACTCGATGGCAAAGGATCCGGACGGCTTCTGCACCTCAATCTCGACGTGGATGCCCGGCGTGGCAGCCAGCTGCGCGAAAGATGGCGTGCAATTATACACTCGCATATCGGAGTGGTACACACATGAAGACATGCGCTGCATACGCACTAGCACAAAGAAGCAAAGAATCCATAGCAGCACAGTAGGACAAATGCCGTTGCATGCACGCACCTTGATGCTGGTCAACTCCGCGAGGATATAGTGGACTGCGAGGACTTCGTTCTCGTACGTGCCGACGGTGCGCACTCCGAACGATGTGATGCTGTCGAGGTGCACGCGCGCTCTCTCTTCGCTGAACTCATCTGTCGGAGTGGAGGCGGCGCGCTGCGTCGTATGTGCTGAGTATGAGGGGCAAGCGCGCACATATGCACACTCACGCACCACCTTAACATAAACACACACACACACACATTCGCCATTTCCACACAGCGCGCGCAAACACACACTCGCGCACACGCACACACGCACACGCGCACACGCGCACACGCGCACACACGCACACACGCACACACACACACACATTCGCCATTTCCACACACATCGCGCACACACACACATTCGCGCACACATACGCACACGCGCACGCACATGCATTCAACATGCAGGCGCAACACACACCTTCACATCTGGCAGTCTCCGATAGAAGTGGGTGGCAGCCGCAAATATGGCCACAATGAAGGCGAACGCGAACAGCGGGTTGAGAGAGCGCGACTGGCCGCGTCGACTACGCTTGTCTTGCGGATCCTCGTCCTCGAAGTAGCCACCGTCAAGCAACGGCCCATCGGCCTTGCGGCGCCGCACTGTCCCTGTCGCCATGCTCTCGAGGGCGAAGGAGCGACGACAATGCAAAGGTGAAGGGTGCGAGCTTCTCTTCGCGACTCACGCACAAGGCAGTCGGAAGTCACCGAACTGTCTGGACGCGTCCACGTGCGCCAATCAGCTGAGAGATCCCAACAATGCAATCTCCGCACTCCCACTCTACAAACAGGCGATCGCTGGCACACAACTGCCGGAAATGCACCCTTCGGCCGGAGGGAGCCCTCTGCTGTCCTGGTACCCAGTGAATCAACGGCGAGAGAGAACTTCAACCGGTGGTCCAACTCTATGTTGAAGGGAAGGGCGAGCAACATTTCCGGACCCGGGGATCAGTTCCCCGGCACCCGGCCAGCTGACTCGGCCCACGCCGGCCGGAATCCAACTGTATAAGCGCCAACATGCAGCAAGCGTACTGCTTTTACGTCTGTAGTTGGATCGGATAACCATGGAAAGGCCGCTTTCCTCTCAATTCCCATAGGTTTTATGCATCCTCGGTTCCGAATAGTTCGACCGGGACCAGACAGCTCCGAGGGAGGCGTACGGTCGGTCACACGGTGTTTCTGGGTGCGTCTGCTAGCGCGGATCGTCCATAGGGTAGTCAACCGGCAGTTTCGCGCCGTGCGTGATGCGGAACGAGACCTTGCAAAGGCGGACTTGAAACGCCAAATGCTCCTTGCACTGAACAAGGACGCTGCCTCCCGCGACCAAGTGGGCGTCGCCCTTCGCAGGATCTGCGATGAAGTGATGGTGGAGGTCGAAGGTTTGTGCCGTCGGAAGCGCTACCGTTCGGACATTCATGTCTTTCAGCAACTTCGGTGGCCCGTTCTCAATCTCGTTGACTGCGATAGTGCCGGAGACGCAGTATCACTTAACGTAGCTCACAAGATGTGCAATCGGCAGTCTCCTTAGCGCTTCACTCACCGACAAGAGCGAGGAGGACGAGGAAAACGACCATCCAAAAGAGATACCGACACAGGCACCAGGCACTGCAGCAGCCGCTCGACCCGTTGGACGGAAGATCACGCAGGAGCTCCACCGAAAAGCGACGATCGACCTCGAGCGCGTGCTCTAAGGGGATGCCGTCCCCCATCAGGCGCGCATACATGACATACGGCTCCTTGCGGACTGCGATGCCAGGGAAGGTGAGAACTTGCAAAACAATCGAAAGTGACCTGCAAACGCACCTTCGTACGACTTGTACAGCTCCGCATCGCGATACCAGTTCCCGAAGGCCACGGCCGCGCGCGTCTGCAGACACCCGCTTTGGAGGGCAATGCCCTCGTAGATCCCAAGGCCAAAACGTGCGGCTGTACCGCCGGGGACGAGGCGCCGTACGCCAACGGTCACGGTCGCACGTCCCGTGAAATTGCGTATGGGTTCCGCGGCACGTTTCGAGTAGCACGCGTTCAAGAACACGAGGCTCGGGCGCGCTTGAATGCACACCGCCGCCACGTCTTCCCACGACATCGTTTGGTCACTGAAGCAGAGACCGTCCTGCCGACCCTTGCCGGCGATGTGAATCGCCTCGAACTCGCTCCGGGCGCGCAGTACGATACGGAGTTCTTCCTCGCTCGAAATCACGACGAGGGCGCACTGTGTCCGCCAGGCCGAACCGCACGCCGCCCTCAGCGACGCCCACTCCTTCCGCCATTCCTTCTCAGGAATCGATGGTGTCGCAATAAAAAGCCACACCTTCTCGGACGCAGGAAGGTTCCTGAGAACCGCGGCGACGCGCTCAAATTGGGGCAAAGCGCACAGCGCGTCGAACACCGCCGCCGTCGTGCTCTGCGTCCCGGTATCATCGCCCCGATGATCAACGTCCTGGGCGTCCGTCATAACCACGTCATCGGCCTGAGTCAGCAGCGCGGAAAGGTGAGCGTCGCGCAACGCACCGACGGTACGTTCGATGAAAAGACGATTGCTGCCGAAGACGCGAAAGTAGGCCTCCATGATAGCGCGAGGCAACGGTTGGGCATCGACTTGTTCATAAATTCGACGACGCAGTGTCCCATCGGGTGCAGCACGGCCGCACTCGCGTACTTTCGGAGATCGCGGCCTACCGCAGTCTGTTCGTCAGACTCCTCAGACTCGCGCCCGCTCTTTCCGCTTCCGCTGGCGCCAACGACACGAACGCCGGTGAGATCGGGCCCCAACTCGGGAAGTGGATCGGTCGAGAATATCTGCTTGCGAAGGTCTATAACAAACGCGCACAAAATGAGAAAGAGTGGCCGTCGTTGGAAAAACTCGAGGAAGCAGTGGATGCGATTCACCCTGCACACTGGCATGGGAATTCGCTTGAGCTCACCTCGCGCCATCCAGTTGAAGTACTTGGCACATCCGACTATGTCGAAGCCGAAGAAGGCAGTCCCGAAATCACATTCGTTCATCTCGACGCGCACAACGAGACCGTATTCGAACCGGTAGACTGAAGAGGGCGAGCGCACCGCATACGACAAGCGGCCCTTCGGATCTCCCGTAAGTTGAATGTCGAATTTGCCGATGCCCCGCAGGGTGGTCGTCCCCAGCGAAGGGGCTTCATAGTTCGCCGAGAGATGCACGAGCGAGAGCGTGAGGCTTCCCGCAGACAACTCGTAGCAGTAACCCTGTAGGCTGCGACAGTACTCCGTCGCTTGGCTGGCTTCGGACGCCCGCGCTTCGATGGCGATGGGGACCATGTCGAAGCGTGCAACGCACTGCCCGTTGACGCGGACTTGGTATGATGTTTCGGCGCTGCGCTGTTGCCTGAGTGTGTGTGTGTGTTTGGTGTGTGTGTGTGTGTGTGTGTGTGTGTGCAAGTGGAATGCGAGTGTGAGACTCGCACAGCTTGGAGTCACACGGAAAGCAGCCAAACACTCACTCCCGCGTGTCCACCGGCGGGATGATTTCAACAACAAGCGCCATGGGGTCGTTCGGGTCAAGGCCAGGAGGCCCTGCCTCGAGAGAGCGTTGCAGATGTCGACTTTTCGCAAACGAATTCGCAGCAGCGCTCGAAGTATCGTGTCCCATTTGAGTTGGCGAAGCAGGCACGCTGGCCGAGAGAGTGGAGACGAGCGTGTGTGTGCGTGCGTGTGTGCGCGTGTGAGTGTGGAAGTGGCTATTCTCCCATCCACCAATCAAAACGCGTGTACAACAGCGGCTTGTGGCGTCACCACTCATCTGATGACGTCGATCCCAAATTATATTGAAACCGCGCCACACATACTCTCTCCACACGCGCATGCAGCATTGCAAGGCCGCGTTCCATGCGTAGAATGGGTTCGCTCGGCTGAGCTGGGTGCTGTGTGATGGAGGGCCAACCCCTCTTGGGACATGCGAACGAAGGTCAATACGCGTGCTTCATGCTCACGTGGAATGCATCGCTAGTGACGTTCGTTTGTGTTCTTTGGAGCGTTCGTGTTCTTTTGCGTGGGTTCGTTTGTGTCTTCTTGCGTGGGTTCGTTTGTGTCTTCTTGCGTGCGTGCGTTTGCGCGTGTGAATTCATTTGTGCCGTGATGAAGGAAAGCATTCGTGCGACTGACAACGAATTGCACTTTGCAGAAGATAGCCCTTCGTGCCCCTCCCTGTGCTGTCCCGGCGATCGCTCGTCTCTACTCTTTAAGTACCTCTGCATCGACCCTGAAGTTGACGTCGAACAAGGCACGCAGCACCCCGCGTCACTTCGAGACCGCAGTCTTCCATCGTGCGCTGCTCAGGACGAGGCGGGCGCGGCGCTGCGTGTGCAACCGGAGCCTTCGCAGCGCGCAATACGCCTGACGCCGCTCTCTCGACGGTTGATACTGCTCTCGCGAAGGAGTGGCTGGCTGCTCGTGCTGCTTCCGCTGACCCTTGCCGTCGAATTGTGTGCGCTGTCGCTGTTGGCCGTCGTGGGTTGCTTTGTGCTTCTTCTCGACGCATTCTCGTATTGCGGCACGAATTTCAGCGCTCGTTGACGACGCAGTCGCTCATTTGTTTACGAATCCATGCCACCATGCATGGTCATATCTGTATAGTGTGGGAATTTGCTCATGCACTCTGCGTTGAACCCCGGGCTATGCAACTAGGCATGCGCACTTTCCCAGCATTTGTCATAGTGGTTTTATATGGGAATTTGCTCATGCAAGTTCTTTGCGTTTCTAGTCAAACGCCGTTGCAAAGCAAATGGCCATGCGCACTTTTCCAAGCCGAATTGTCATAGTACTGCTGCTGTATGGGAATCTGCTCCTGCAATTTTGGCGTCCATGCGTACTTTTCCAGCAATTGTCGCTGTAGTGCGATGTATGGGAACTTGCTCATGCAGTTCTCCGAGTTTTCGAGTCAAACACCTTAGAGCAAAGCAAATCCACGGCGCACTCTTCCAGCCATTGTCACTGCAGTGCGATGTATGGGAATTTGCTCGTGCAGTTCTCCGAGTTTTCGAGTCAAACACCTTAGAGCAAAGCAAATCCACGGCAACACTGAATTTATCTCAGTTTGGACGGTCATGCGCAGTCTCACACGGCTGTCAGTGGGCAACTCCCGTGATGCAATGATGCAAATACATTACTTAAGTACGATATTTGAAAACAACAATAAGCTTCAAGTCCTGGTCACAAGTGATACAAATGAATTCCATTATTACCACTTCAATTGTACCTATATTCTCATACAGAGATTTTCCTATCAAAACTATACCACATGTAAAGGTAACATGAAATGGCAGCCGTCACACGCAACCAGCTCACTGCTAGCCACACGTGCGTGTGTGCGTGCTCTCGAGTGCATTGCGTGCGCTGAAGAGCTGCCATGCATGTGCACGAAAGCTGCACACAAAGTTCCCGGTCGCCATCCCACAAAGACTCGCTCTCCCTTCGTGCTCAACAGTTTCTGAAATCATGGCCGAGCTCCCCCCTCTCGAGGACGTCCTTCTGTGGGATGCGTGGCTCTCGCAGTGGCTCTTTCCCACCGTGACGGTGCGTGTTGCACTGCGCACGTGTCATACTTGTGTCGTTGCGCAGTTTGTTGCGTGCTATTGCGCATGCATGAGCCAGTGCATCGAGAATTGACAGTCCCCTCCATCAGGTGGCCATTGACCTTGGCGTCTTCAACCTCCTCGAGACATCACCTGGCCTCACGACGTCCGACATTGCGCAGCGGCTCTCGCTTGGCCCCCGCGGGTGAGTTGGTCGCTAATTCGGTGCCGATCGCTGCGCAACGACAAATTATTCACGCGATGTGTCGCTGTTCGCAGGACGCAGGCCCTGCTTGATGTTGCAACGGCCAGCAAGTATGTGACGCGCAGCGGCGGGCGTTACTACCTGTCGGCGTCGTCGCGCACGTACCTTGTGAAGGGAAAGTCGTTCTATTGGGGCGAGATGCTCATTGGTGACAAGTTTGCGCAGGTGCGTAATTGGCTTGTGTGGTGGAGTGTGCGTGTGTGTATTTGGATGTGCGTGTATTTGTGCGTTGTGAGTGTGTTGTATGTGTGTGTGTGTGTGCGTGGAGCGTGCTTTTGTTTGGCTTGTGGTGTGGAGCGTGCCTGTTTCTGCATGCGCATGTGTTTTGCGCAAGTGCGTGCGTAGTGTTATTGTGTACAGTACGATATCCACACCACAAGCCAAACAAAAGCACGCTCCACGCACACACACACACACATACAACACACTCACAAGTCTTTGGCCTTGTCGCCGTTTGGCTCACAGCTTTTTCCCGTGCGCAGCCACACGACGCCCTCAAGAAGGCCATCGAGGCGGACAAGCTTATCGGCGCCGCGGACTCGTGGGAGAGCGGCGAACTCTCGGTTGAGAAGGCCGAGTTTTTGACGGCAGCCTTCCAGAGCCACTCGGTCCCTGCGGCTGCGGGAATGGTCGCCGCGTTCGACTTTGCGAAGGAGGGCATCTCCAAGGTGCTCGACGTCGGCGCCGGCTCGGGCTGCTTCAGGTGTGTGCGTTCTTAGGGACGATTGTGCGCATATGACGGCAAGGTGAATGTTCCACACGTAGCATGGCGGCTACAGTCTTTGTGGGCTCCTGTAGCAATGCCTTTGTGCGAGTGTTTGTCGAATCGCCGGCGGGTGCTAGGGCGTGCGCGTGTGTGTATGTAACCTTCGGTCTCTTATACTCGCTTTGCCCACTGGCAGCATCGCAATTGCCAAGAAGTTCCCCTCCATCCACGTGACGATCATGGAGCTTCCCGTCGTCTGCCCGATCGCAGAGAGATACGTGCGCAACGGTACGCCTCGCCAGCGCACAGCACATCTTGCATCAGACCTTTCTTGCGCACGCCTTGCGCGTCGTGTGCATCTTACCACAATGCTTGTGGTGTGTATGCATGCGATGCTAACATTCCACCCCATTTGCCCTTTTCGCAGCTGGCGTGTCTTCGCAGATCAACACACGCGCCGTCAACATGTTCACCCAGCCCTGGCCGGCGCAGTCCGAGGGCTACGACGCCGTGTTCCTCTCGAATGTCTTCCACGACTGGACGGACGCGCAGAACCTGCACCTCGCCAAGTCCGCGTTTTCGACGCTCCGGCCGGGTGGCAAAATCGTCCTTCACGAGATGCTCATTGCGGACGACCGGAGCGGGCCCCTCACCGCCGCGCTCTTCTCCATGCACATGCTCGTCTACACGAAGGGCAAGCAGTACACGTTCAGGGAGCTCGAGGAGTTGCTTGGGTCTGCGGGCTTTGTCAACGTGCGCGTGCAGCCGACGTACGGCTACTACTCTGTTGTGGTCGCCTCTCGTCCTTGAAGCTCGGCCTGTTGCGATTGCTTTCAAATTGCGGTGCCACCTTGCATGTCGGGCGTGCGGTTGTGTGCGTTGTGAATTTCGGGCGTGCGGCGTGAGCCTTAAATGTGTACGGTTAGTGTTTATCGTATCTTTACACATCTAATTGCAACTCTGAAGTTGACAAACTTTTAAGGCAATTTTTTAATTTGCGCAAACGCAAGTGGCACAAAAACGCGCAACGCGATCGAAGTCAGAATGACAAGACAGAAAGGCAAACTTAAGAACGAGACAAAAAATAATCGACATGCACGCAAGACGCACGCACGCACTGACACTCACACGGACCCAACAAGGCGGCCGTGTATGTCCACGAAGAAGGGAATGTAGGCGAGGAATTCTACAAAATCGACGACGCCGTTGTTGTCCGTGTCCATGTGGCGGAGGATGGCCTGAGCCTCGGCGAGCGTGGTGACCTGCACAGGCAATTCACGCTTGCTCAGAGTCTGTTTGCAACGGCACCAGTCGCAGGCTCGCTGTTTCACTGCAACAAAGACGAACAGCGGTAACATTCATGGGACACACCTGTCCAGACGACGCAAGTAGGACCTGCAGTTCCTCCACGCTGAGGTAACCGCTGCGGTCCATGTCGCACAGGAGGAATAGCTGGCGATAGTGGCGAATTTCGCGTTCGAGGCGCTGAAAGTCAAAATTCGCTTTGAGCGGCCTGCCGTCGGGACTGCGGGGGAGGGGCGCGGTGTGAACGATCGCGCAAGGCGAGTGCGGCGAGGTGGCGAGCGAGTGGGGAGTGCGTGCCGGCGGGAAGAGTTAGGGTTAGAGCTAAGGCTAGGGCTAGGACTAGGATACCTGGTCAGATTAATCAAGTGAGGAATTTCAAGTGTGCGTCGACAACGCGAATAACAGAGCTCTTAAGGCGCACGCACAACCACCCACCCATTCTCCTCGACATCGTTCATGCGCTCGCAGAGGGCCATTGCCACCACAAACTCCTTTTCCGTCACGTGGTCGTTGCTCTCCAAGTCAAGCACCTGCGAACAGCGCGTGTCAGTGAGAAGTCCCCGAGTCGCGCAAGGCGACCATCTCAAACACGGGCACTCACATGCAAAACACACCATCGGAAAAAAAAACAATCCCGCGACCTTCTCACACATGCACCCCTGTCCACATTACCGGCATTAATGTACCACTTTGCAAACCTCAGAAAAACTACAATACTTGTCTGCCCACACACACACATACGCACGCACGACTCTCCACGCACCTTAAGGATGTACGCGACCTTGTCCCCCATTTCCTCTGGCAGCTGCTCCGTCACGCCGTCTTCCTCGACCGTCACGTGCTCGAGCCCTTTCCGCAGCTCGTCAAGCGACAGCGCCCCCTTCCCGCCAGCATCCAGCGCGCGGAACAAGAGACCAAACCGGTGAAGCTGCTTCTCGTTGACAATGCGACTCTTCTCCGCGTCGTTAATACACCCGCGCATACGTGCCCTGATGCGCGCGTCCGGATCGTCCGACTCCCCCTCCTCGTCCTCGCCGCCGTCCTCCTTGCGCCCCGACTTCCCCTTGGCCTTCGCGCGCCTCTTCACCTCCGCGTCCAACGCCTCTCGTTCTCGCGCCCTCCGCCGCGCCTCCGCCTCCTTCATCTTTTGGATGCGCACCTCGGTCACTGGGTTCGGCTCGGCGGGCCCAAAGCGAGACTTCTTCAGCAACGGCATCTCGCCGATGGGATAATCAAAGATGCTTCGCCGCACATTGCGAGGCCCAAACTCAAAGATGCTCGCGCGCGCGTCGCTCCCCCTGTGGAACACGCTGACACGGTGCGGCGCGGGAGGGGGTGTCGCGCCGGAGTGGTGCGCTTCGTGCAACCGCCGCTCTTGCGACGGAGGGATGGCCTCAGCAAACTGCCGACTGGGCAGCGCGCCAACGGCGTACGCGATGCTGCGTCGTGTGCGGGACGCGGGGGACGCCACGTTCGTCCCCACGGGAACACCGGGCACGCCCACCTGTCCGAGGAAAAACGAGCATAAACAATCGAGAAGATGCGAGTTGAACAGGCACGCGCGCGTGTCGACAGCGAGGACACACGCAGACACGCGCACAAACGGACGCACACTAACACACAAGCACACGCCCACGCGCGCACACACATGCGCCACGCACCGGTTCTGCCTTGGCGAACGGCGGCTTTGCAAAGCCCCCCTTTCGCCGCTTCAGCTCCTCCAATTTCCGGTTGCGCACGTCAGCCATCGACTCGAGCGACAGCACAACCACAGACGCTCTCCGCGCCCTTTCGGCGTCGCCATCGCTTGACGCAGCCCCTTCAGCGTGTGCGTGCGCGTGCTGCGCCGCCGCGTGCGTATGACCGCCATTCATGCCGTGCCCTTCAATCCCAATCCCATCCCCAGAGCTCTCCGTGCACTCCTCATCCACCGTCTCTGCCACGGCGACCAGGGATGCACGCGCCTGCCGCGCCGCATCGCCCCCTCTCGACGCGCGACGGTTTGACTGTTGCTGTTGGTCGGACGAGAGTCTTCGGAGGGAAGAAAGGCCCGCGTCGCTCGGACGGTGCGGCGCGTCCGGCAACCGTTGCAACCCCCCATCCCTTTGCGGATGCGGGACTCGCCGATGACCCACAAACGACTCACGTGACGGCCTCCCAAACGAGGAAGGCGCGACGAGCTCCGGGAGGACAATGGACATGCGAGGCTGCGGTCGCCCGTCGGCAGCGTGGGAGTCGTCGCCGTGGTGTGGCGCGTGCTCGTGCTGCACGGTCCAATCGACCTTCGCATCGAAGGATCATCTCGAGTCAGAATACAAAGGCACACGCGTGCGGGTGATTTAGATGCATGAACGCGCGCGCCCTTGGAAAAACACGCACGCACACGCACGCACACACAACAACACGCAACTCCATACGCGTAAGCGTACGGCAGTGACTCACCGATGGGCGCGTCTGGCGGGGTCCGATTGTGCCTAATACCTTGTGCTGCATTACGCAAACAAAAATCATGTCAGATGGTGCGGAGGGACAACGAGCGTTTTCAAAGGACGCAATAGATCATCACTCAAGTCAATCGGATGCGTGACCACCCGAAAAAAAAAAAACAACACATCAACTCACGCCAATGGGCGCAAAGGCAACGAATCTTTTCAGACGCAATCATTACAACACAATTCGTTATGGAGTGCCCACCGGGGATCGCATGTGTCCCGTTTTGTCGCCACCATCTCCCGCGCGCACATACCCGCCGAGCGCCCCAAGGGACGGCCGCGGCACGGTGCTGACGAGCACCATGGCAAACCGAGACGCGGCTTATCGACGGCCGCTCAGCAGCGCATCATTGTAGCTCAGCCAACGCCAGACATTCAACAAAGGACGCCCGCTTCACGAGAACAGCGCATTGCTGAGCAAAAGGTCGTCGCATGCAGTCCCTTCAGGGGACACGACGGAGTTGAAGAGCTTGCAAAGCGAGGGAACACACTCAGTGAGCGCGCGAATGCGCGAATTGCCACTCCAACGAACACTCTGACGGACAATTTACCCCGCACTCGTCGTACCATTTAATTTGACAACCTCTAAACATTGTGCAAAATGCGCGTTCCATTCAATAAATTATGTCCCGGGTGATACCCGGATCTAAAAATAGCATCCAATAGCAGGCTTATGACGTCATCTAAAACAATAAAATTCCGTCATTTGGGTTATGACCGCAGTTTAAAATGACATCATGATGCCGCCATTTCGGTGCATCGCCATGGCAACGCCCAGCAACCAGCGCCACTCAGAATCGCATGTGTGTGTGTGTGTGTGTGCGACTCCAAAAGATGCTCTCGAATCAAACGCTATTCCATCGCCTTTGTTTCCCGTTCGACGTGGTTCACATTTTCGACCCCTATTGTGGCTTTAGTGAGCACGCCGTGGGGGTGCGTCGCGCGGTGTTGAGGACAAATCGAGCGTGTGAGTGCCGGCGGGCGAGTGCGCACTCTGGAAAATGAACCGCAGCCTCGTCCGCAGTCGCAACGAGAAGAATGAGGTCGAAGTCGTCCAGGACAGCGGGCTGGGTGGGTACGGCGTGTTGGCTGGGGTGCACATCAGAGCGATGTGTTTGCTGCTTGCCCTCGAAGAAGGAGGCAGCCTCTAACAATGTCCGCGTGCTTGTGTTTTGCTTACAGTGGAGCAGGAGCTCGCGAAGCTCCAGCGCCAGTACCGCATCATGGAGGGTGATCGCAAGGCGTACGGCGAGGAGTCGCAGCAGACCATCCGCAAGCAGCGGTGAGTAGTGCGGACTGGGGGTGCGCGACAGGTGCGATGGGGAGGTTGTACGCGTTGCTGAGTGCGGGCGTCTGTTGTTTCTGCAGCGCAACCATCGACAAGCTGCACCGCGACAATGAGTATCTGAGGGGCGAGCTGGATCTTGCCGAGGCGCGTGCCAACGAGCTCAAGGACGGCGACCTCAACAGGCGCCTCCACGACCTCACGTCCCAGAGCGGTAAGTTTCAGCACGCGTATGTGCCTGTTTGTGCGCGCGCGTGTGTTTGTGGGCAACGCATTTACTACGCGGTCTTGTGTCCGGGTGTGCGTGCGTGCGTGCGTGCGTGCGTGCGTATGTGCGTGCGTGCGTGCGTGCGGTGCGTATGTGCGTGCGTGCTTGCGTGCGTATGTATGTGTGCGCGTGCGTGCGTGCAGGGTCAACCGCTGACTCTGGTCGCGCTGTGCCCACAGACCAATACCAGCGCAAGATCAAGCAGGAGTCGGCGCGCGTGGAAGAGCTCGACCGCGAGATTAAGGAGTTCAACAAGAAGATTGCCGAGCAGCGGCGGCGAATGGGCGGCGTGAACGCGGCGTCGCAGAACAACATTGCCGTGCAGAAGCAGATCCGCGTGCTTGAGAACAGGCTCGACAAGGTGCGTGCCCCTGCCATCTGCACTGGCATGCGCAGTGTGGTTTGCCCTTCGCTCGATTGTTTGCTCTCTGCTGAATTTTCCCGTGCATATGGCGGGCATGATCGTGCGCGCGCGCGCGACACACACACGCGCGCGCACACACACATAGACAAGGACACAGAGCTCTTGTGTCTGAACTGCGTGCAATTGTGCATGCGAATTGTGCGCTATCTCGTCCGCCGGTGACTGAGTGCATCCTTCGTTCCCACTCCGCACGCTCGCAGGCGCTCGTCAAGTTCAACAAGAGCCTCGCGTACAACAAGCAGCTGCGCGAGAACATTGACAGCCTCCGCCGCGAGCGCGTCGTGTTCGACACGATCTACAAGAAGCTCGAGAAGGAGCTCGTCGAGCAGAAGAAGCTGATGGGCGAGATCATCGAGGGATCGAACCAGGCGTATGAGGCCAGGTGCGTGGGGGACCGCCCATGTGTTTCTCTGCGCGAACAGTCCCATACACTTGCGTGCACGCGCACGTTGACTTGTCACTGTCGACCGACCGGCGCATTGTTTGCCTCTTGTGTGCTTTTCTGACCCACTCGCATCACGTGGCGCAGGGACGAGGCACAGGCCAAGATGATTGCGTTGAAGGAGAAGGCGGAGAAGGAGCTCACGGCGTACAACATGGAGCTCAAGGAGCTCACGCGCATCCTCGAGCACGACAAGAAGCTAAAGTCGTTCATGGGGCTCAAGAGCCAGGACCGCACCGTCAAGGAGGCGGCTGTCTCGGAGGACCTCCGCTCGGCGTCTAAGAAGAAGAGGAAGGGTGCGTGTTGGCGCTGTAGTGCTCGTGTGCGATTGACGGCGGCAGGGGCAGTGTAGCCTATTGACATTCCTTGTGCGCTGTGAACTTTACATTATTTTTCAAATTGTGCGCCCGTGTGCCCGTGGCTGACGTACTCTCTGTCGCGTGCGTCAGGCAACTTTGAGGCCGGCAAGGACAAGGCGCAGCAGCAGACGTCGCAGGAGACGGTGCAGTCGTACGAGGAGGCCTTTGCCAAGATCCAGGAAGCCACGGGCATCCAGGACATTGACAGCCTCGTCGAAAAGTTCATCGAGGTGCGTGCGTGCGAATGGCTTCGCTGTGTTCTCAGTTTGGTGTTTGCAGTCGTTGTGTGCGCTTTGTTTGCACGAATGTGTTTTTGAATCGTGCTCGTTCCTCCCACGTGCCAACACGTCCCTTTCCCCATTGTCCGTTCGCAGGTTGAGGACCAGAACTTCTCGCTCTTCAACTATGTGAACGAGCTCAACAACGAGATCGAGAAGCTTCAGGAGCAAATCGCGCAGATCCGCGGCGACATTGAGCGCTTTAAGGGCCAGGGCGTCAGCATGGACAACCAGCGCAAGAAGATCCTCAAGGAGCTCGAGGTGCGTGCGTGTGCCGCGCTTGTTTGGTTTGCACTCAAATTTGAATCTGAATTGTCACTCTCATATCACTGCGCACTCAATGGTCCTGCATGTGCTGACGCGTCCTTTTCCTTTCTGCGTGCAGGAGAAGCTTGCGGCGACGGAGCAGCAGGCGGACGCGTACGACCAGAAGTACGTGGTGGCGTCCAAGACGGTGAACCAGCTGAAGCAGGGCGTGCAGAACCTCTTCACGCGTATTCGCTGCGACCGGAGCGCCATCAACGACATGCTCGGCAACGCAGGCGTCACCGACACGAACATGATGCAGGTGCGCCGCGTGTGTGTGTGTGGTGTATGCTGGTGTGGGAACGGGCTATAAGTTGTTCTCGCACTCGATGAGCGCCACTTAAGTGCCTCACACGCCGTCGTCTGTTCTCCCCCGAAGTACCTCGGCATCATCGAGCAGCGCGTGAACGAGATGCTCCAGATGTACCACTTCATGAACGCCAAGGATGCGGACAAGGAGGCTGCGGCCACCGCCGGCGGTCTCCTGGGACAGGGACCCCAGCCGCCCACGGGGCCCGTCTCGATCCTTCCGCCGTCCACTGGGTGCGTTCGATGTGGCCACAAAGATGCACGTGCACACGCGTTTTTCTGGATTGTTTCGCCATGTTGTGTCTCTCTGTCTCACGCCCTTCGTTCTCTGCCCCACAGCGACGACTACGAGTCCGACGATGACGAGGTCTCGGACGAGGACCAGCGGCCCCTCACTCGCGATGAGCTCAAAGTCCGGACACTGCGCGGGGTGAGTCATGTTGCTTGTCTATTGCGGGAACATATTGCGCCTTGATGCCTCCGTCGGGAATCGTTCTTTGGGGCGCACAACTCACGGTTTCTGTTGCCTCATCGTCGCGCGCAGATTGCCAAGCGCGAGAACCAGCCGCAGAAGACAAAGAAGGGCCGCACGGACCGCAAGAAGAAGTAGAGAGCGTCAGTTCCATACCAACTGGCGCGTCGCGTGTGCTCGCTCAATTGCGTTGCGTGGCGTGTGTATAAACCACTCTAAACAAGGTTGCTCTGCGATGGACATCATCACCACTCACCATCAGTAAGCGCGAAGGAGTCGGATATATCACGCTGAATAGCGTGTGTGAACGGACATGCCCGCTCCAGGCGCGCACGTCTCTTATTGGCGACGACAGAGGACGACAACGATAACGCAGGCGCGGCGATACAGCCACATTCATACACGCACGCAAAGCGACCGCAAGACTAATCGTCTCCGATGAGCCGTGTAGTATCCTTCAGTTCGATGGCGACGTCGTCATAGCT
Source organism: Pigoraptor vietnamica (assembly GCA_943704525.1). Lineage (NCBI taxonomy): Eukaryota > Filasterea > Ministeriida > Capsasporidae > Pigoraptor > Pigoraptor vietnamica. The sequence goes on along the minus strand of CALSCQ010002536.1, from coordinate 18,955 downwards.
CGCACTCGCGTCAAAGTCACGCGCGAAACCGAGGCTCTCGGCCGCGCTCGAGGCGCCCGCGTCCCACGATCCGTATTCGCGCGCACGACTGTCTTGCTGTGCTGGCAGAAAGGGGTTGTGGTTTGGCATGGCGGGTGGCGCCGATGACGAATTGCTCCCCACGCCAGCACCTGCCGCGTCCGTAGAGCCTCGCAAGGAGACGGCAGGAGAGTAATGGAGGCCATTGTCCGGGGTGGGCACTCCCGTCCGCTCGAGCGTGCTCGCGGCGAGGGCTGCTGCGTACGTGGACCTTGGGATGCGCATGACGGTCGCCTCGCCGGGTACGACCGCAGTGTAGTCGGGGACGTACTGGCCGGCCAGGGCCTCAACGCCCAAGAACGTGAACGGACCGCTGTCGAATACGAATCCCTCGCGACCGATCTTCACTTCCGCCTGCGGTGGGAAGATTGACGGATCAGCCCAAATCAATGGCGGGTTCACTTGATATGTGGGGCTCAGTTCGTTGAAGTCATAGGGGTTGAACCCATCGACTCACTTGACAATATAGAGTGAGTTACGACTCGAGGCGATTACCACACAACAACGAAGGTAATGAACGTTTGCGCACCTTGCCAGAAACGATGAGCGTGAAGTAATCCGCCGCGACAAAAGCCGTGTACAGCTTCGTCGACTTGAGCTCGCTGTCGCCCGGGTGAAAGTCTTCGACCTCCGCCTGCTCGACGAGCCGCTTGAGCACTGCGGGCGTGATCAGTGCCTCCGAAAACGGCTGAACAGCTGCAAACACGCAACAATGTCTTGTTGTTAGACGTGTGAGGCGCGAACACGCAAACCACATCTGACAGTGCTTCACAGAAAACGTACAAAGTGATTGAGGAACGTAACAACGACATACCGGCGGGCAGGTAGGACAACACGGCGGCGCGGAGCTGCGGGGTAAGCGACGCCTTCTGCTCGAATTTCGAGAACACCTTCGGATCGTACACATTCGACGACCTCGGGCTCTTGCCCTTCTCATCCGTGCCGCCAGCTGAATGGACAAACGCAGGTCACAAAAAAAAGGCGAACACCAAATTAGTGGAACGGATTATACGCGCACATGACCAAGTACGCAAGAATTATTGCCCGAAGCACAACTGCACTCATGAGTGGAAACCTGAGCGGAAGAGAGCGACGCACCCTGTATGTCGGCCTCGTCGAGAATTTCGGTCTGCAGAAGCTCCTCGAGCACGTCCTCCAGCGTGGCAATGCCGATGTTTTCGTAGAAGGGATCGCCGGGGCCCGAGTCGTTGACGCGCTGGACGATGGCAATGTGCGACTTGCCCTTCCGGAATTCCTCGAGCATCTTGTCCAGACGCGTGTCGACGAAGACCTGAAAAGTTCAAGTACAAGCATGAGCCGAACACGCAAAAAATGCAATGCACACGCATCGACCACAGTGCTAGGCGCCCACGAGCATACGGATGACGCGAGACTCGTCCCCTAACCTTATGCAAGGTGCGCTTTCTCATCGCGAGGACGGCCTTGAGCGGCATGCATTCGTCCGGGTCGATGAATGTGAGGTCGCGGAGGTACAGAATGGCGACGATGTTGGCGCGGTCGCCGTCGTAGACGGGCACGCGACTGTGCCCGCTATTCACAATCAGCGACATCGTCTTGAAGTCCAATTTGGAGCTGAGCTCCAGCATAAACACGTTCTCGAGTTTCGTCATTACGTCACCGACCTGCGCCAAACACGACGTCAGATCGACGTCGCACCAGGCCCATCCACGCACCATATTTTGTAAGCGAACAGAAAGCGCAGGAGCGAAACAGAAAAGTACTCGTCAAATACCACACATATACGCACGCAAAACTCACCTCCTTGAGAGAAAACTCGAGCGCGCCCTCGAGCATTTCGACCTCCTTCTTGCCGAGGTCCGTGTCGTTCGCAGTCAGCTTCAGCAGTTCTTTCAGTTGCGCACGCTGGTAGACGACGCCCATCTCCTCGCCGAGGAAGAAGTCGAGCAGCTTCGAGATGGGAAACGACAGCGGGAACGTGAGCACCATGAAGAATTTCGTGATCCATATCGTCTTGGCGCCGACTGCGAGGGGCTTCCTCGAACACGCCGACTGCGGCACGATTTCGCCGAGGATGACGACGGCGAAGGTGGACCCGAGCACGGCCACGAGGCCCGACGTGATGCTCTCGAGGAGGATCGCGAGCGTGTTGTTGACGAGCACGTTGCCGAAGAGCAGCGTGCACAGCAGGTAATTGCCCTTCTCTCGCACGGGGAGAATCGCCTTTGCGTACTTGCGCTCTTCCGGCGTGCCCGTCTCCATAACGACCTTAAGGCCCGTCACGTCGAGGCCCATGAGGCCGAGGTTGAGCCCGGAGAACAGACCCGACAGCGCGAGCAGAAATATGATCATGAAGATCTTTGCCACGAGCGGAATTGACTCCTCGACCGAGAGCACCCTTTTCTCAGTGCGTATCGTCACGTACGGCCCCGTGCCCATGTGGACCGCGCCCACGCACATGTAGTAGACGCCAAAGGGAAGGACGACGCGAACGTCTGCAGCGTTGGGATCCACCTGACCACCACGCGAGAACAATCGCACGATGCCCGCCGTTATCGAGCACTTCGTCGGTGACGTCGTGAAGGTCACGTCCGTCGTGTTCGAAAACCCCTCGCCGAACAGCGCAAACTCGAGCGCACCGTCCAGAGTTTGGAAGACGTAGCCGTGACCGTCATAAACTGCCGACGACGTCGTGGGCGTGAGGCCATTTATGACGACGTCGTCCGCGTCGACCGACGGCAACCACGCACAAAGCACAACCGACGCAATAGCAACGAAGGCGAGACATGAGAGCGAAGTCGTCGGTCGGCCGGGGCATCGCGCCGGAGACGCGACCGATCGCGCGCTTTCCGCGTTCCGCGATATTCGATTGTGGTCAGTCCGACCCATTGCGCCCGAACAGAAGAGCACGAAACGAGCCAGGAAAGCGGTGACGAAGACCGTTGTCCCACGCAACGCAACACGCTTGTGGGAAACGCCCTTCGCACTGTTCGCGACGACAACACGACTTTGTACACGATTTTCTCACTCTAACAGGGCCTACTTTTTGAAATGAAGTAAAGGAACGCTCTCGACTTCCCACGGCACGCAAGAAGAGTGCGAGTGCGTGCGTGCGCGCGGAGGACTGCGTTGTTTTGGAGGCCTCATGGAAGTGCAACAAGCCGTGTGGACACTCGGCGTATCTCACCCCGGATGATCCTTCACTCCGTGTGTGAATTCGCGCTGGGAGGCAGTCCTGACCACCCCGGATGTAACTACATTTCGAACGTGAAGGTCGGCTTATTTTAGAATTCATAACTAGGTGAATCCTAACGATAGTTTATATAATTCATGGTCAACTAATAATAATCATAAGTAATGTGAAGAGAGTTTTCACGTGTCCGACACAATAAATTGGAAACAGCGCCCATTTCTGCACAATATTTTAAAATTCATAATTTAAATGGCTCTATCTAGCCTGGTAGTGTGTGCGTCGCATTAAGACCCACCCCACGGACACACACACACACGCACACGACCCACACACAGTTGTGGCTGTCCACACCGCAGCCATGCCACAGAACTCTCTCCGAGGGGCACGCACACGCAACATGCAACATGATCCCACGCCTTCCTTCGTGTGTTACTGTAATGTTATTTGTGAGAAAGCACTTGACGGAGCCTTGTATCGAACCGTCTTCACTTTGGCGCTGCATGAACGACTAGCGGTGTGTGCGGTGTGTGCGGATGGACAGCGCGCTGCCCTAGCGTCGAGTCCAGGCGACCGCTGCAGGTACGCATGCCTTCCTGCGTTGTTCAAGAGTGCTCTGTGTGTGTGTGCGCGCGCGTACTAGAGTGCGTGTGATCACTTGAGTCTTATGTACGTTTCCGCGCGCTTTCTTCGGTAGGCCGGCGGTGCCCTCTGGCATTGGACGCACAGAGAGTGTTGCTTGTCGGCGCGGCCCCGCCGTGCGTAGTGGGAGAGGAGAATGGTGTTCCAAAAGAACATTCGCATCTCTGTCAAGACGACCAACCCAAAGTCGCGGTTTGTGCTGCTCGAGTCGAAGCTCACGGGAAGGGCGCTCTTGATCGAAGCGGAGAATGTCCACGTGCTCGGTGAGTGTCCTTCGCACGCGGTTGGGCGCGCGCTTGTGTGCGGAGGTGTTTATTGGAGGGATGATCGTTATTCGCCACCGTGGAGGCCACGCTACGTCGTTTGCTGACACGTGACCTGCGACAGCTCCGGACGAGCTGAGCCACCTGAAGAGCGACGGGAAGTTCGCGAAGCTCCCTGATATCTATGGCATATGGGGAATCCTCCGCGTAGGCGAGGGTGGGTGGTGGACCGCGAACGGCGGGCTGCTGTGAATGGCGTGGAACAAATGCGTATCGGCCTTTCGTGTATCTCACCCTTCGTGCCGCGTCCATCGTCTCGTCGCGCAGAGGTGTATGTGCCGACAATCGTCGAGTGCACGTCTGTTGGCAAGATCAACAACAACGAGATTCTGTGCGCGCGCCAGACAGAGTTCATTCCCGTGCGCACAAGCGTCAACGTCTACGGCACGCGCGTGAGCGGCGGCGAGGAGGAAGAGCACCTCAAGCTCGCATCCCTCCGAAAGCTCGTCAACTCGGGCTCGTTCTATTTCGCGGATGGCTACGATCTCAGCCTCAGCGCGCAGCGGCAGGGCGAGCCGAGCGACACGCGCTTCATGTGGAATCGCTATCTCCAGACGGACTTTGTGCGTCACAACATTGACCCTGCGCCGTGGGTGCTGCCCGTGATGCGGGGATCGATCGAGCTGCGGACGGTGTACGCGGGGCACAAGCAGGCGAAGGCCGCGCTGATCTCGCGCCTCAGCTGCGAGCGCGCGGGTCGCCGCTTTATCACGCGTGGCGTCGATGACGATGGCAATGTCGCGAACTTTGTCGAGACAGAGCAGGCGCTCAGCGTGGACGACACGGTTGCGTCGTTCGTGCAGTCGCGCGGGAGCGTGCCCGTGTTTTGGGAACAGCCCGGCGTGCAGGTTGGGATTGCTTCATGTTCGTTCGTGCGTAGAGGCGTTTACGATTGGGGTTGCCGAGTGGGCGGGAGAAGTGCAAGGGTGACTCACTTGAAGCAAGGCATTTGGGCGCTGAGTGATTTCTGTAATAGGAGGGGGGATTGATGTCAGAATGCGTCTCTGTTGCAGGTGGGACAGCACCGCGTGAAGCTGGCGCGCGGGTTCGACGCGACCGTTCCGGCCTTTCGGCGCCACGTGGACTACCAGACGCGCGTGTACGGCCCCAACATGGCGGTGAACCTGCTTGGCCACAAGGAGGGCGAGAAGATGCTGTCCGACGAGTTTGAGAGCCACGTGCGGCTGGTGAAGGCGGAGGGCGTCCGAATGGACATTGTCTCGTTTGACTTTCACGCGCTATGCAAGAACGGGCGCATGGACTCGCTGCAGCTGCTGTGGACGAACGTCGAGGGCCACGTGGCGCAGCACGGGTACTTTGTGAAGGACGGCAACGCTGTGCGGCAGCGGCAGACGGGCATACTGCGCACCAACTGCCTCGACTGCCTCGACCGCACGAACGTCGTCCAGACATTCTTCGGTGGGCGTCGCGGCTTGTTACTCGCAGGGCACTTGTGTCGCGTGCCAACTCCTTTATATTAATCTTTCTTAATGTCTTGCGTCCTTCTGTCGAGGCGCTTCTGACGGTTGCCTCATTTCTGCGCATTGTCGATGTCTCGCGTCCCCCCATCGAGGCGCTTCGCCTGACGGTTGCCTCTTTCCTCGCAGGCCTCAAGCTCCTCGAGCCGCAGCTGCGCATTCTCTTTGGCGATAACGCGTCGCAGTTCTACGGCCGCTTCGAGGAGGCCTTGAAGCACATGTGGGTCAAGAACGGCGACATGCTCAGCCAGCTCTACGCGGGGACGTCGGCGCTCAAGTCGGACCTCATGCGGACGGGCAGGCGCACGAAGACTGGCATCATGATGGACGCCGCCAAGACGGTCTCGCGCACGATCCAGAACAACTTCATGGACAGCTCGCAGCAGGAGGCCATCGACGTCTTCCTCGGGATGCGCATTGACGCGTCGGTCGCGGACGCGCTGCAGACGGAGGGCGCGCAGCTCGACCCCATGCACAAGAGGGTCGCCGAGGTGCTCATGGAGCGCGAGGCAGAGTTCACGCAGTGGAGTACGGCGACCGTCCTCGTTGCGACGTGGAACGTGAACGGCGGAAAGCGCGCCGACGCCGACTCGCTCCTCCCGTGGCTCGCCATCAAGACGGACGACGACCGACTGCCGGACGTGTTTGCGATCGGGTTCCAGGAGATTGTCGACCTCACGGCCGGCAACATTGTCGCCGCGGACGCCGCCAACCGCGCGAGCTGGGAGAAGGCGATTCGCAGCGCGCTGGCCGAGACGGGGGAGCCGTACGCACCTGTCGTCTCCGAGCAGCTCGTGGGCGTGTGCCTGTTTGTGTTTGCGCGGTCCGAGCTCCTCCCGCTGATCCGGGACGTGGTGATCGATAAGCAGAAGACGGGCATGAAGGGGTACGCGGGCAACAAGGGCGGCGTTGCGATCCGCTTTCGCCTGCAGAGCTCGACGCTGTGCTTTGTGTGCGCGCACCTCGCCGCGGGCCAGTCGAACATTGCCGAGCGCAACGAGAACTACCACCAGATCACACGGCAGGTGTCGTTTGGCAAGGGGCGCACGATCGCCACCCACGACTACGTGTTCTGGCTCGGCGATTTCAACTACCGCATCGACCTGCCCGGCGACGAGGTCAAGAAGCAGTGCGAGGCCGGCGACCTCGCGCCCCTGCTCAACGCGGACCAGCTGCGCACGCAGATGCAGGCGGGCAAGGTGTTTGACGGCTTTGAGGAGGCGCCGATCACCTTTCTCCCGACGTACAAGTACGACCTCTTCACGGAAGTCTACGACACGAGCGAGAAGGAGCGCGCGCCGGCGTGGTGCGACCGCGTCCTGTGGAGGGGCCCCGCGGCCAACATCCGCTACATGCGCGCGGAGCTCATGTCGTCGGACCACCGACCCGTGAGCGCCCTCTTCCAGATTGCCGTGAGGACCGTCGACGAGGAACGGCGGCGCTCCATTCGGCTCGAAACGATGCGAGCGCTCGGCGGGCTGGACCACACGGTGTGCGCGCGGCCGATCGATCCCCGCGTGACGCGCGCGGACATCGTTCACCTCTTTGAGGGCTTTGGGCCGGTCGTCGCCATTCGCCGCATTGCCGAGACGACGTACGTCTCCTTTGCCACCGCCGACGCCGCGCAGGCCGCGTGCAATCTGTCGGGGATGATCATTGGCGACAAGCCCATGCAGGTGACGGTGCGGCAGCCCGCGCCCGCCGACCCCTCGACGAAGGAATCGGCGCTCATCATGTTTGACGAGGAGGACGACGCGGACGCGGACGCCGACTACGACGCCGCGGCCGCCGTCACGCCCACGTCCCCCTTCGAGACCGCCTGGAGCGCCGGCCCGGATTTCAGCGCCGCCCTCGGCCAGCGCCCGTCCACGAGCAGCGTCGGCAGTGCATCGAGCGTCGCGAGCGCGACAAGCGCCACGTCCTCGGCCTCGGTGCCGCCGCAACGCCCCCCGCCGCCCGGCCAGCGCGACTCCACGGGCAGCGCATCAGGCGCCCCGAAGCGTCCTCCACCGCCCTCGAGCGTGGCATCCACGTCGCAGCCGCCGCAGTCCCCTCGCGCGCCCCTGCGCCCTCCCCCACCCTCTGCTGGGTTGTCGTCGTCCGGCACCTCGACGCCGTCCGGCCGCCAGTCCCCCGCGCCCGTGCGCATGGCCGAGTCCGCCACCATCATGCCCCCGCGCCCGCGTCCCCCGAGTGTAATTGCACCCAACACTACGGCGCAAGCGGAGGCGGCCCTGCGGTCCAACGCGACGCCGATTGTGCCCTTCCGCGCCGGCGCTGGCCGCGGCAACTCGAAGCCCGACCTCCTCATCGACTTTGACGAGGCGCCTCCCGCAGCTGCCACACCCGCCGCTTCGCAGCCGCCCGCGACAGCAACCGCGGCCCCTGCGGCACCCGCGCCTGCGTCGGCCCCACTCGCACGCCCGCCACCCCCCGCTGCGGCACAATCGGCATCCCCGGCAGTCGCGCGCGCCCCTGCGCCTGCGGCGGCGATTCCTGTGCTCGCCCCGCCCCGCCCCGCCCCCAGCCGAACTGCACCCGCGACAGCCGCTGCGCCGGCACCCGCGCCTGTGCCCGCTGCTCAGGCGGCCCCAAAGCCGCAGCCCAACCCGCCCGCGACACTGACAAGCAACCCGGCGAACCCGTTCGCGGCTGGTTTCTTTCCTGCGCCAACAAGTGCCGCGCCTGCCGCGCGACCGGCCGCGCCCGCGTCAGCTCCAGTCGCCGCGTCGGCGAGTGCAGCTCCTCCCGCCGGCGCGCCAGCGTCCGCGGCTCAGCCTGCGCCGTCGCAGCCGCTGAATCCGTTTGATGACATGGATGACTTTGGGAAGGCCAAGCTGCCGGCGCCGACGTTTGCGTCGCCGTTTGACGACGATTTTGTTGCCAAGAAGTGAGAGAATGCGCCGATGCCGATAGGGCATTCGACTCCCCAGGAGTTACTGTTGCCTTAGTGTGACGGAAATGGTCGCTCTGCTGCCGCGCGCCCGCGTCTGTCTGCGTTGTCGCTCTATTGTGTGTCTGTCGTTGCTGTCGTGCGCAAAAAAATACGAAGCGGCCTGTACCTCTGTACGAGGGAGGACGTTTCGCCAATGAATTTCTGTAAGGGTTGGGCGGTTGTTTGTGAGCATGACTTGACACCGTAGTGATATATATCTTTGTTGCTTTATATATGTACAGCGCCGAGCGAACGAATGTCGCTACGACGTGAACACGCGCACAGCGTCGCGAATGGGCGCTCTGCACACTGGGCAGTTTCTGCGCTCCGCCTTGAGGGTCCTACCGCACGGCGTGCACACGCACAAATGGCCACAGCCGTAGAGCAGCGTGTCGGAATTCTGCTCAAGACACACGACGCACGCCGACGCCGACGTCCCGGCAACGTGCCTGTGCTGACCGGCAGCACCGTGTACGCCCCACGCCTGCGCGTTGTCGCACGAACCCTGCAGCTGCGCACGCGCAATGGCGGCCGCCACTTCCTGCCGCACGTAGAGGTGCGTGTCCAGCTGTAAATCGACGCTCACAGCCATCACCCGACGCAGCTCCGCAACTTGCTCTTGCAGTCTCTCAACGCTGGTTCTCAGAGACGACAGCGTGGCGTCGTCCTGCACTCTGCGCACGTCCGTGTCCGCCCACATCGACCGAAACTGCTGCCCTCCGCCGCGCATCACGTGCTCGGGCCGTCCCTCGCGCCGCCGCAAACTCGCGGCAAAACCACCCTCGCCACCGTCGTGCTGCGCGACGGCATCCTCGAACGCGTTTGCTCCCGCTCGCATGCTGCCAGTGATCGCGTCTTCCTGGCCATAATACCGATCCATCATTGTAGCCCACGCCGCGACGCCGGTCCCGTGGCGAAGGGCGGTGCGCACGCGCTGAACCCGCCGCGCAATGTGCGCCTCGAGTGACCCGCGAAAGTCACTCGCGAGCATCTGCGACACACGCCGCCACGAGGACAGCACGTGCACTTCCCCGCGAACTTGCTCAGTGACCGAGACGGTCATGCGCACGGAGTCTGCCTGCAGCGGCGGCGAGCGGCTGGACGCGCGCGTCGTCGACGCCCCCGCAGGCATCACACCGGCAGTGCGAGGCACTCTCTCGCGCGGTACTCGCTGCACGCGTGCATACACGTGCGTCGGGTCGGTGCTAAAGCGCTCGGCTGCCCGCACCACATAGCGTTCCATGCGCGACGACAGCGTGGCATCGCCGAGAATCGAACGCACGAGCGACCGCTGTGCAAGCTCCTGCAATTCAGCGGTCACGGGGGCGGCCGCTCTGTCATCGCCAGCGTCGGACACACCCGGCCGTGAATTGGAGCGCGCAAGGGTGCGCGTCGAGAAGCGGGTTACGCGCGCACGGACGCCTGTGGGTCCAGGAGACGGAAGGCGACTGCGCTCGCGGCGACCACCGTTTGCGTGGGATGAGGATGTCCCCGCTGCTTCGGCGCGACGGAGGAACGTCTCGAGCACCCCGCGCTTGTTCCTGTCCGATGCACCGCCCTTTCCCCGCACACATTCGAGTTCACGCTGCAACTCACTGCGCGACGGGTGAGCGGGATTAGGGCACACTGAGACTGAGAGAGGCAGTGGCGGACAGGAAATGCCACTCACCGACGAAACGTCTCGTCGAGGGCAAGCACATTCTGTAGCAAAGGGAAATTCGACGAGGATGCGCCGTCGATCTCCATCGGAGAAGGCTCACTCTGCGCAGCGCCTTCCATTCTTCCGCTCTGCGTGGGAGTCGGCGACAGTAGCCGATCGCAGTCACACTACGCGTGTCGCTGATAATCGAGGACTCGCATTACAGCTGCTCTTCAGTCAACAGCGATGCCCGCGCCTGTCCTTCTTGTTGTGCGCGGGAATGTGCGTCTGCGTGTCTGTGTGTCAGTGTGTGGGCTGTCTTTTGTGTATTCGCAAGTTTTCGCTGAAAACTGTTCGTGGGATAGCGTCATCAAACCCACAGTATGGCACCACCGGGCTCATCATGACGACCTGGACTGATATCATCTTGAACATGATGAGCCGCCGCTCCACTTGCTCGAGCACTTTTCCAGGAAAGTGGAGTAACGCCCCTGCGAGCTCGGCGCATTTAATTTGAAGTGAGTCGCATTTGAGGAGAAATTTCGCACACATTCAAATAACAAATGGTGCCCGTCCTGTTGGGGCGTTGGCGTTGGTTTTCGTTTTTTTTCTCTGAACGAGCGGGTTTATTATTCGTTGCCCAAAGCAACGGCACTACGGCTCGCCCTTTTCCAGCAGAGTGCCCACGGACGCGTGCAAACCCTTCGGAATGTACTCTGCAAGGAGGTCGGCGATGAGTTTCGCCTTTTCGGCCTCGGGAAGGAACGACGACCGTGCGGCATTGAACACCTGCGCCACAAGCGCCCATTAGCATAATGCAGACTTGACCCAGGCAGCAATTGTAAACTCACCGTGCGGGAAAGAGTGCCGGGATCGAGGCCGACCTTGGCGGTCGCGACCGAGAACTCTTCCTTGAGCGTCGTGTTGCACACGGCCGGGTCGTCGGTGCTGAGCGAGAAGTTGGCCGCGTCCGCCGCAAAGCGCACGACGGGGTGGCAGTGCCAACCGGCCGTCACCGCGCACGTGCAGACGCTGCTTGTGAGGCAGCACTCGAGGTGCACGTCCAGCGCCTAGAGTGGCGAGGTCACGAGTGAAATTTAGACGCCGAGGGAAGCAAGCTAGGGCGGAGACCTCAGTTCGTTCCTATCGCGCTAGTGCAGAGAGAGCGAGAGAGAAGGAACGGCGGGCATACCTTGACGCGCGCGTAAATGCCCTCGTCGTCAATCACGTGATATCCGTGGCCGATGCGCTCGGCGTGAAGGAGGTCGATTGCCTGCGCGGCGAGCGACGTAACAGAGTCAGAAGGTGCGGGGACCGCGTGGATGGCAGCACTCGATTTCAGTACCGCACACAAAAGTATGCGCGGAGTGCAGACAAGAGAGGGTACCTGCGCAACGTTGGAGGCAGGCCCCGACTCGCCCGCGTGGACAGTTCGGCGGATGCCGTGCGCTTTGGCGTCTGAGTGGGAATGCGCATCGGTGTGAATTGGACGAATGCAACTCCCAGGCACGCACACCTATTGACATCGACCATGACGCTCAAGGCAATGTACCGCTGCTGACGCCACGGCTGCTGACGACACGGAAAAGCCGCTGCCCCCAGCCCCCGTCATCCATGGCGAAACAGCTGCGTCACTCACAATCGAACGCAGGCGCGTGGGGCTCGGCGGGAAAGTTGAACTCGTCGCCCGCCAAATCAATGCCAACGACGCCCTCGCCGGCAAACTTCTCACACAGCTTGGCAACTTCCATGGACCACGCTGCGCGATTGCAACATGGGACAGAGACATGTGTCGATAAAAGCGCATTGCAGATGACGGTCTGTGTACACAACAGCCCCCTCCCCCTCCTCCACCCAAGTTCTCGTAGCAACGGTGCGAGAAGCTGTCACGGAGACGGAGAAGGGGCGGCGACAGCAACGGACGGCGCACCTGGCTCGTGGCGCATGCAGCAGAGCAGCGACCGCACGATAATGTCAAAGTCCCTTTGCCCGCGCTCAAGGCCGCGGTTGATGGCGCGGACGACGTCCTCCGCCGACAGCTTGTCGTCCGCAAGAAGGTGCGGCGCATAGCGTGCCTCTGCGTACGCAATCCCCTCGCGACGCCTGTCCTCGCAGAATTCATAGGCGATCGTCTCGATTGCCTCCGCCGAGCCGCTGCAACGCGGCCACACTTTGTGAGTGTTGTGCGGTACTGTATGCAATAATGCGGCGAAAGGTGTTTCAGGATCAAAGCAATGGCGCGCGAAACGCCGCTCACCGAAACACGGGAATGAAGTGCGCAAAAGTCGATAGAAACTCTGTGAGCGACTTGCAGCCCTTGGGCACCGTCACGTGTTTGTGCAGCTCATCGACCGTCTTCGCGGGAAGATGAATGCCGCGCTCCCTGCGGCACGCAATTTGCGTCGTCGTGAGAGAGGCTCTTTCATTCAACGCACGACAGAGTGTGTACGCACTCGCGTGCGTGCACCAGCAACAAGTTAGCCGTTACACTTAAACGCACACGAGGTCTGAACCGCGAGATGCAGTCAGCAACACCCACTTTGCCACTCGCATGATTGTCTCTGTGCGTATGGACCCGTCGAGATGCACGTGCAGTTCAACCTTCGTCTTTGGCGGGAGGGCCTTTGTGTGCCGCTCGTGGAGCGTCTCGTCGCCGCAGCACGACGACCGCCGGTGCACGTGGGGCGGGTGCGACATTGTCATTCACGCTTCCTGCAGAAAAAGATGAAGACAGACACCTAAGAGTAAGGGAATAAAGACAGCCAGAAGTTCTCTTTACGAGTCAGAGGTAAGCGACGTTGCCTCCCTTAAAGCGCGTCAGCTTGTGCGCGAGAATTGCCAACACTTTGCCACCAACACACTGATTCTGTGTGTGACGGCCGCATAAGTTCGCACCTCTGCCAGGCCGCGCCCAGGAACTCTGCACACACAATGCGAGAGATGTCGCTTTGCTGTCCACGGCAAAACGCAGTCAAAGTGCATCGTTTTCCCCAGGCACCAACGCGGCCGGCAAAGAAAATGCACCCCAAGAGTTGGATCAGCCACACGGACCGTGACGTCACGGCACGTTTGGGTGCACTTGCACTTTGTATGATGAGTGTGTGTGTCGTGCACACTTTTCCTCTCAAGGCGCTCCATCACGCCCACAAACGGGTCCCGCACTGCGCGCGCACGAGTGCGTATTGTGCGCGTCCATTCGCGGGCAACGCAGCGATGCATAATTTTAGTCAAACAAGAGCCTTTTTCTTCTGGCAAACTCACAATCTACGCCACGAATATCCTCCTAAACTCAGTCGCCGGCGCCCGACACGTGGGGCACTCCACCCCATCGGCGCGTTCCATCAGCTCCTCCACGCACGTCGCGCACAGGCAGAAGTGGCCGCAGTCCAGCACGGCAAACTCCCTCCGCCCGACCCAGCACACGACACAGTCCAGCTCTCCGGCCGGCCCAGAGTGCGTGGGCGCGCCCGCAGCCCTCCGGAGCCCCGCCGTGCGGGCAGACGACGACGGGGGCGAGGGCGACGGAGGCGCAGCATCGGCATCCTCAGTCACCACTCCAAGGTCTCGCGCGCTCTTTGCGACCCTCGCAGGGCTTCGACTGGACCCAATGTCCGGAGGCGCTGAAGCACCCCGCTGCACTCGCTCGGACGCGACGCGGTCGGCGACAGCGCGCGGCAAGGTGCGAAAGGTGCGCGGGGACGGAGCGGGAGCGCTCCCATTTCTCGTCGCTCTGAGAACAGGTGGAGCTGCGCGTGCCACGCCGTCTCTCACTGCGTGGGCGCGAGGAACCGCGGCTTGGTGGGCCGCCGAATCGCCGGACGGCGTCACGGAATGACTCTCCGCCGCGGCATCAAACATGCCGCGGCTAAACTGCAGCGTCCCATTCGCAGCATCCTCGACCTCCATGGCCTCGACAAGGGTCTTTGGGGCGGCACTTCGTCGGTACACCGCCGAACCCACAAGCGCGTATAGCGCGCAGAGCCACACGATGCGCCACCCGTGCACAAACACAGTGCCCCAAAAGAGGACCCACGCGTACGCGGGGAGGTCGCCGGACGGACGCATCGCGCGAAACGCAAGCATGACGAAGACGTAGAAGAGCGGTGCAAGGTCGTTGTAGAGCGCAACCGCGCACCGTTTCAGAATGTTCCGTCCGCCCTCGGGAGGTGCGACCAGCATGACACCCATGCGGAAGCTAACCGACGACAGCGCGAGCACGAGCAAAAAGGATGGCACGTGCGCGCTGCCGAGCACGTCCCGCAGCAACGGAAAGAACCACCGATACTCGGCGACCCCTAACAGCTGCGACGGCGTCACGCCGGCCATGCGCGCAAATGCAACGAGCGCCAGGAATGGCGCCGCGGGTCCCGCAAACACGCGCAGCGCGGGCACCCACGCCGCCGCCGCGCGCACGGCCATCACCGCAACGCCCACACACCACGGGAGGTGGGCGAGGACGATCCCGTATCCCGACACCTGCGACAACCCGAATGTGGCGAGCAGCGCAAGGGAGTGCAGGTGGAAGGCGGGGACGGCGACCTCGGAGAGGACGCCCCGCACGCGCGTTCGCCAGCCGCCGCGACACAGCGCCCGCTTCGACTCGACGGCGCGCCACACGCGGTAAAGCGCCCGCCTTTCAGCGAACTTCAGCGGCGGTGGCGACCCGAAAGGCACGAACGTGGCGGCTCCGGCCAAGTCCGCCAGCGACGTCGCCGCGAGGCCGGCCAGCCGCACAGCAAGAAGTGCGAACGACGCGACGGCGACAAACCGCTGCATGTCAACCACCAGCCGCGCTGCATCGTGCGTGAGGCGTCCTCGCTCGTGGTAGAGCGACTGGGCGCACTGTTCGGACGAGAGCGCGTCGTTCCACACGACGAGAGTCCCCGTGACCGCCGCAAAGGAGTTGCGGGTGCACCCGGGAGGCGCCGGGTCGGATAAGCACGCTCCGAGTTCGTAGTACGGCGGATTGAACCCGATTACGGAGGGCACGCGCACGGCCACAATTTCGACGGCGCGCGCGAAGAACAATGCACAGACATACCACGCAGCGCACGTGAGGAGGAGGCCGGCGACCGCGTGCGCGACGCGGTGGTTGGTGCGCTTGAGATGTGAGCTTATACGCACCCACGTCCTGTCGATCGCGGGAAGACAGAGGAAGGCGAACGCCAGCAGCAGAAAAAGAGAGGCGACGAAGGGGAGGACTGTGCGCGAGGGCACGGCGACAGATTCGGCGTAAGAGATGCCGTCGCACTTTTCCAGCGCGTCCCAATCTGACGGGCACCGTAGCCACTCTGCAATCTCCACGGGGAGCCACTGCCCCAGAGCGTCCATTTCAACGCACGCACGCACGCGCGCACGCGGGCGAATGGCCGCTTGTGCGCTTTAAGATAAAACGTGAGATTGATTTTCTTCAAGCCGAGCTGAAGAAAAACAGCTGTGTGGGGGCATGCGAACCCAGTAAATGTTAGGTGGGGTGAGGGTTCTATGGCGGACGCGGCTGACTTCGCATAAGTGCTTTTTTTTCACGGCTTACTGCCCACGAACGAGGACAAGGACGAAGACAGCTCGACGAATGGGCGCACGTGTGTGTGTGTGTGTGTGTGTGTGTGTGGGTTTTATGTGCATTCAACTCGCGCTGTCGTCGTCAGAGGCGCTGTCGGCCCGTCTTCGCGTCGACGTCTCAATCTTGCCTGTGCGCAGCGCGCGCTCACGCTGAAGCTGCGTTACAAAGACAAAAAACTTAGTGCGGAAGTGCAGCCAGAAGGGCTTGGCGTGCGACCGTGTTGCATTGCGAGTAACAAAAGAGCTCACACGTTGGAGCTGTCACAAAGCAACACACACACACACACACAGCAGACAGGCACGCAAGGGAACACACACTCAAGCGTGCGCGGACCGTGAGCACTCTGCAACCAACGTCACTCAGATAACAATGTCACCCACCTCCTTGATCCTCAACCGCGACCGCTGCCGCATTTCTTTGGTGAAGTCGGAAAAGTTGCGCCCTTCGCCCGATGTGTCCGGAACGCCCTCGTTGTTGGCCACGCGCTCGGCAATGCGGCGGCGGACCTCACTGCACGAATACACACACACGCACACGCACACACACACACACAACAAACAACACACACACACGCACACGCACACGCACACACACACAACAAACAACACACACACACGCACACGCACACGCACACACACACAACAAACAACACACACACACACACACACGCACACACACAAGTACAGGTAACGGCACTGTCGTCAGCGAAAGCTTAACCACTCACTGCGGGCCTCCACAACTCGGACGCACCTCAGCTCTGCGCTCTCCGCGCTCTCTTCCTCCTCCTCCTCCCCACTCTCGTCGTCACCCGCGCGACCTTCGATCAACTCGTCGTCCAGTGACGTCAGGTTGGGCAGTGCGTTAATCACGCGATCGCGGTAGCCGTCCTCCGCCGCAACCGGGTTGCCGCGCAGGCACAGGAAGAGAAGGGAAGACGGATACTCCTCTGTGGGCGCGTGCATGCGTGTGCAAGTAAAGGGGCAGCAGGGAGACACAGATGCGCGAGTCGAGGATAAGCGAGAGGCGAACACATTTCAGTACACAATTCTCAGCCGGTGTCGGATTAGCTCGATGTGCCCATCGACGCACGCACAGGCCAGCGAAGGACGACGCCGCGTGCGCGCTCACCGGCCACAAACTCGCCAATGTCGTTGTCGGACAGGTCCAACCACTGGAGGCTGGTGAGGGTGCGCACGTTCTCCACGCGGCGAATACGATTCCCGAAGAGCGCAAGGACGCGCAGGTGCACGAAGGGCTCAAGGTTCTCAATGCGGGATATCGAATTCTACGAGGGGCGGTTCATGCACGCAAGTATAAGTGGGGTGCATGCATTACGAGACGGACTGTGTGAGCTCTAATTCACAACGAACGGCAACGCACAGAAGAAGAAGGAGGGGGGGAGGGGGAGGGGGGGAGGGCAACAGGCGCTATGCGAATGAGTGAATTTCAAGTTGTTCGGAGATACGCACATGTTGAAGGAAGAGATGCGTTACGTCGCCGAGACACTCGAGGCCGTCAATGGCTGAAATGCCCTCGCGATCGAGTGCGACACGGCGAATGGCATGGATGGCGTCCGCCCTAAGTGCGCATAACAGTCAGTGTTGGTTTGTGAATTGGGGTGCACACATACACACACACACACATACACACACACACACACACACACACACACACACACACACACACACACACACGCACACGCACACGCACACGCACACGCACACACACACACACACACACACACACACACACACGCGCGCGCGCGCGCACAGAACAGACACGCTTTTGGTCTACGGACCTCTCCTCCACTGAGAGGGCCTCGTGGTTTGCAATGTTACGGCGCGCGATGAGATGCACGGAAATCGATCCAACTGGAAAAATCCGGGTTGTTAAAAGCTATACGCACAAACACTCGCACGCACGCACACATGCACACACTCCACACACACACACACACACACACACACAACACACGCACGCACGCACGCACCCACACCACACTTACACACGAACGCACGAACAGCGAATTCAATACCAACCGCTTTTCTTCGGCAGAATCAGGTCCGACGCGCTCTCGCCAGCAACGTCATCCCTACTGCCCTTCGCAGACATGGATGCCAACATGGATAATGCCACAGCTCTCTCGAGTGCGACAGAGCGATCGGAAGAGACGCGGCAGCAAACGTTGCGCTGGAACTGAACCGTTTTTTGAATCGACAAAGTGGAGCAAAGAATGCAGACAAGATATTACCGAGATCTCGCTAAGGCACAGTGCACCTGGTAGAAATTAGCGAGATCTCGGTTAGATTGCAGTCCGTATGTGTTTTTTTTTTCTTTTTCGATCGAAAAATAAAATAAAACGGGCCATACAAATTTTCATAGTTAGGCGCACCCCATCGATGTGTGTGTGTGTGTGCGCGTGTGCGTGTGTGTGCCCCTGTATTGCGCAGCGTCACGCTTCACTCCACACGGGTCCGTTCGCATTGCCCACCCTCTCAATCCACCCTACCGCGCGTGTCCGTGTGTGCTCCCCTCACTCTCGAAGGGGTGCGCTGTGGTTTTTTTGGCTGGTTGCTTCAAATCGTCTCCACGTGTGTGTGACGAAACGTCCTTCTCCACTCTCTACACAGCTTGATTTTTGTTGTTTTGGATTAGGTTTGCAGTTGGGTTCGAGAGAGAGATCGCACTGAGCGGGTGACGTTGGGCACTTAAACAGAGGGTGAGGGTCGCTCGGGTTGTGGGTTGCGTCGGTTGCGAGACTTGGGAAGCTCCAATGTTAGTGGCGTGGTGTGGCACGTGTGCGAGGACGAGCGAGTGGAAGCAGAGTTCTTTGGGGATGAGTGTTGCTGGCGGACTTTCTTTTGGCAAATGGGCGCTTGCAGTGGTCCGCGTGCCCTCCATCTGACGGGTGCTGTTGTGATTGCAGCTTTGTGTGAGCACGCACGCACAGACAGAGATGGAGGGCGAGGAGGAGTTGGGGTCCATGCCGGACTTCCCCAAAAACTTTCGCAAGGTGTGTGTGTGTGTGTGTGTGTGTGTGTGTGTGTGTGTGTGTGTGTGTGTGTGTGTGTGTGTGTGTGTGTGTGTGTGTGTGTGTGTGTGTGTGTGTGTGTGTGTGTGTGTGTGTG
>CALSCQ010002532.1:0-33487 GCA_943704525.1 Pigoraptor vietnamica | reverse complement strand
CACACACACACACACACACACACACACACACACACACACACACACACACACACACACACACACACACACACACACACACACACACACACACACACACACACACACACACACACACCACACACACATCGAGCGATTGTCGCAGGCACTCGGCCAGCACTCCTCATACAAAAGAACTGCCTTGCTTCGTTCTCCCGGTGACACACTCACTTCATACTGTAGCTGTCTCTCAGCCACTCGACAAATGCAGCGGCTACTCCAGAGTGCGCTCCGGTGCCGCGGTGCGCCCACACTCAAGCAATGCACCGCCTCTGCGCCCCGTCGCGCCGCATCCTCCACCCCCGCAAGCGCCCCGAAGATAGAGCCCATCGTGCTCCCCATGCCGGAGCCGATGTGGTCGCGTGCGTCGCTGGAGACGTTCAAGCGGCGCTGGGCACCCAACATTGACGGCAATGTGTACCTGGGACTGGGCATCGGGAGCTTCGGGTTCGCCACTTACATTGTGAGTGGCGTTGTATCGTATTCGCTGGGAAGACGTCTCTCGGCACAGCTGTCTCGCTTGACCCTTGAGCGAGCGCTGTGTGCAGGGCATGTGTTGAGTGACTTTGCATTACTGGCTCTTGTGTGTGTGTGTGTGTGTGTGTGTGTGTGTGTGTGTGTGTGTGTGTGTGTGTGTGTGTGTGTGTGTGTGTGTGTGTGTGTGTGTGTGTGTGTGTGTGTGTGTGTGTGTGTGTGTGGAATCGAGTGGCCGAGTGGATCTTCTCACCTTGGCGTGTGCCTTCACGCAGGCGTACGAGATGGGCACCTTCAAGCACTTCCTCCTGGTGTCGCGCGGGTATGACCAGAAGGTCCCGCCGGTCGACCGCGTCCAGCAGTCACTCGGTGCGTGTGCAGTTGCCCCCACTTCGCATCCGCACGATACTCTTGCAAAGGCTTTGGCTTCCATGTTACGGCTGTTGTGTGCACACGCATGGATATGCACACCCACGTGTGCCGGCGTGGACATACGACAACAATTGCACAACTCGCACACGCACACTCGCAAACTCACACATAGCGCCGCGCATTGCGTGACCTGCTCTGCGCTGACGCACACGCCATTCATCCCATTCAGTGGCTGCGCCTCTCGAAACGGCGCCTGCGAATGGCCCCTCGGGCGACAGCGGCGCAACTGACACTCCCGCGGCAGCTGCGGCAGCGGAGCCCGTTGCGCCCCCTCCGCGCGTGTTTCCGGAGTCCGTCCCTTACCTTCTTATTGGCAGTGGCACGGCGTCTTTTGCCGCGATGAAGGCCATTCGCGAGAACGACCCGAAGGCGAAGGTGGGGGACGGAGTGAAATGCGTGTGCCTGTGTGTGCGCGCGTATCGGCGACGTATGCCGACATGTGTCGCGATGTTCGTGGATTGCGTTTTGTTGTGTGTGTGTGTGTGTGTGTGTGTGTGTTATGTATGTGGCAGGGAAGAGCGGTTTCATACTTCATATGCGATGGGCCAAACGCCAACCCACTCCTCCCGTAGGTCCTGATCGTTGGCGAGGAGACGGACAACCCCTACATGCGCCCGCCCCTCTCGAAAGAGCTCTGGTACAGCGAGGATCGCGATGCTGTCGCCGCACTCAAGTTCAAAGACTGGAGCGGCCGCGAGCGAGAGTGAGTTGCTATGGGGCGGCACCCTTCATCGTGTGTCCTTTCAGTTGCCTCCTCCTCCCCCCCCCCCCCCCCCGCCCAACACACACACACACACACACACACACCCTCTTTAAACGGTTTCTTCTACGAGGCCGTCCCTCGTCCCCTTGCCAATGCGCCACGGCCAATACCGAACACTTCGCAGGCTGTACTATGAGCCCGCCGACTTTTACGTCGCACCCGAGGACCTCAACGCGCGCGAAGACGGCGGCGTTGCGCTTGTGCTCGGGACGTCCGTCGTTGAGCTGGACGTCTACCGCAAAATGGCCAAGCTGTCTGACGGCCGCAGCGTCAAGTACGAGAAGTGCCTCATCGCCACGGGTGGGCGGCCGCGCAACCTCCCGCTCCTCGCGAAGGCACCAGAGGACGTCTCTTCGCGCGTAACGCTCTTCCGCAAGGTGCGTTACGCATCGGTCACTTCTTTCTGTGAACACGTCACTGTTCTCTCAATCGCTTTCTTGTGTCGGCCTCTGGTTATTGCGGACCGCACGTGGAGGGCAATGTTGCTCGCGCGCTCAGGGGGGATTTGTTTGACTCACGTGCTGTCGCCCCATCGGATATTTCTTCTGTAGATTTCCGATTTCCGCAGTCTGGACAGCGTGACGGACAGCGCGCGCGTCGTGGCGATTGTCGGCGGCGGCTTCCTCGGCAGCGAACTTGCTTGCGCGCTCGCACACAAGGGTGCGTTGTCATTCGCAGCTGTGCTGTCAGTGTGCTAAGTTGCGTGTAATAGGTGGTGTCTCCGTACTTCATCTTGTTACTCACACGGCCGATATGCGCCGCTTTGCAGCTTCGAAGACGGGCGCGCGTGTGATTCAGTTCTTCCCGGAGGACGGTATGTCGCGTCTGCCTGTGTGTTTGCGCTTGCGTGCTTTGTGCGGCATTTGCCGTTGTTTTATCTCTCTCTCTCTCTCTCTGTTTTTTTTTTTTTCCTTCCCATGTGAGACTGAGCGCGCCACTTTGATAGGCAACATGGGCAAGATTTTCCCCAAGTATTTGAGCGAGTGGACAACCGACAAGGTCCGCGAAGGTATGCGCATGTTCTTTGTTTCGCGAACTTTATAACGACTTCGTTGGCTGCAATGCCATTCACCACCGGCATTCGCACATTCCCTAACGCGCATCTTCCTGCACGCAATCAGCCAACGTCGACGTCCGCCCGCGCTCCGTCATCAAGACGGTCGAGTCGGCCGGCGCCGACGGCGTGCGCGTGGTCACCGAGCGCGGCGACGCGGTCCTCGTCGATCACGTGATCGTCGCCGTGGGCATCGAGCCGAACGTGGAACTTGCGCGCCGCGCTGGCCTTGAGATTGACCGCACGCACGGCGGCATTGTCGTCAACGCGGAGATGGAGGCGCGCTCGGACGTGTGGGCGGTGCGTGTGCGACGGCCTCTCGGGACGCTCATGTCAAATATTGCACGCTGTGCGCCTTTGATCTCTGACTTTTATCTCACCCTCTCTCTCCGTTCCTGCGCGCAGGCGGGCGATGCCTCGTGCTTCCACGACATTGCGCTCGGCCGTCGCCGCGTCGAACACCACGACCACGCCGTTGTCAGCGGACGTCTTGCCGGCGAGAACATGACCGGAAAGAGGAAGCCGTACACACACCAGTCAATGTTCTGGTGGGTCACACGCGTCATACACACACACACACACACACACACACACACACACACACACACACGCACGCACGCACACACCCTGTACGTTCCCCTCTTGACTAATGCTCACACTTGCGCTCCAATATTCATCCGTTTACTATGTACGCGCGCAGGAGCGACCTCGGTCCCAAGGTGGGCTACGAGGCGATCGGTGTCATCGATTCGTCCCTCCCCACCATCGGCATTTGGGCGCGTGCGTCGGCGAAGGACACGCCGAAAGAGGCGACGGCGCAGGGCGACAACATCCGGGCGGAGGGTGGAGACAGCAATGCCTCAGCCGTCGTTCCGGGCGAAGCGCGCGCGAGCGTGCAGGGCGCGGCCACGACCGGCGGTGCGTCGGCCACGGGTGCAGAGGTGCCTGCGGATGCCGCGCGTCCGGACGAGTTTAGCAAGGGTGTCGTGTTCTACATGCGTGACAAGAAGGTCGTCGGCGTGCTTCTGTGGAACCTGTTCAACCGCATTCCCACGGCGCGGAAGATACTCAAGAGTGATCGCGAGTACGAGGACGTGGGCGAGCTCGCGCGCCTGCTCAACGTGCACGGCGAGCACTGATATCTTGCATGTAATGGCGCGGCGTGTGGTTTCGCGTGCCTATGTAGGGAAATGAACCTTCTATCGTGTGTCTCTTGTTTCCCGTGAGTTGTTCTGCAGGCGCGGAGATGGGGTATGAGAGAGGGTGGGCGTCCTTCCTGCCATTTCGGATACACACTTCGCATAAGGCACCGTGGTGTGTGTGTGTGTGTGTGTGTGTGTGTGTGTGTGTGTGTGTGTGTGTGTGTGCGAGTTACTGTACATGCGGTTCGATGGTGTGTGCGTACCCAAGTGCCCATACAAGCCCAATTAGAAGCACTCGCTCGCAAAAATAGTCTGTAAATTCACAACGGCGCGCGAGAAACGCAGCTGCACGCAAATACGCCAAGCAGTGACCAACGACAGACGCACACACGCAATTGCCCCAACGCGCACTCGCAGACACCATCGCAGTTCCAGAGCTATACGAGGCTCGTGGCGCTGTGTGTGGAGAGCTGCGACACGTTCGACGCGCTCGCCTGCGCGGCGAGTGTTGGGTTGCTGCCGGCCTTCCCCTGCCCAAACGCGTTGGTGGCCGTGAGTCCGGACGACGACGTGAACGCCTCCTCCGGCGCAAACGTCTGGACGCGCATGTTCTTCCAGTTCAGCAGACGGCCGAGGTCACGTGGCTCGTGGCTCTGGAGGCAATCCTTGTAGGCGCCCAGTATGAGGTTGGCCCGCGCAATTCCGTACTGGACCTTGGCGAGGTTGAGCCCCTCCGAGTTGTTCGACGCGCGCATGATCGCATAGCACTTGCCGAACCACTCGACGGCCTTCTCGCGCCGCCCGAGCGTCGTGCAGATGGACCCGAGCTGGTTGCACGCCTCCGCGGCGGCCTCCGCCTGGCTTGTCCTCTCGGCGAGGACGATGAACTTCTCAAGATACGACATGGCTGTATCAAGGTCGCCGAGACTGCGTTGATGGGAAGCGCGGTCAGAACGATGAGACACAACGGATTGAATGAGTGTGTGTGCCTGCGTGCGTGCGTGTGCATGCGTGCATGCGGGCGTCTTTGCGCCCGTGAGTAGGGATGTGAAATGCTTCGAACACTCACGCTTTGTGCGAGCTCGCGAGGGCGATGCACGCCTGTCCTTCCCCTTGGTCGTCCTTCGCCGCGACGCACATGTTGTAATAGTTTTCGTGGTGCTGCGAGAACAGAATTGCGGGGGGCACATATGAGCCACTGCATACGCGCGGTGGAACAACAAGACATAATACAAAAGCGTACGACACGTCGAGCGAGTACGCACACACTATGACACACTATGCAACGCACAAAACAACACGCACCATGCACGCACCCTCACACAAAATGCAACACACGCAGCGAACGCACCAGCACAGCAGCCTGTGGGTCACCCGCTCGCTCGAGGGCCTTCCCGAGGCGGAACGTGGACGTCGCGAGTGACTGCGGGTCGTTGATGCTCTCCGCAATGTCCACGCACCGCCGGTAGCGGTCCAGTGCTTCATCTGCCTCGGCGTCCGAGTGCTGAATCTGCACGCGCGCACGCACGTGAGCGTCCAGCCGAGAACTACACCAGTACTCGTTGCAGCTCGAAAACACCACACATTACACCAATAATTATTGAAAAGGGCAGCCAGGTAGCGCGCGTCCCACGCACCCTCTCTGCCGCGAGCGTGTACCCGTTGATGAGCTGCTTTCCGGCGTCGACAAGCAGCGATGCATCCTTTTCGTTGCGCTCGACGACAAGGTTGTAGTACGACTCGAGGTAGTTCACAGCCTCCGTGATCTTACCTGTGGGCGACACGCACGTGACATTAGACACAAAACGCAAAAAAGACTCACACCCACACGCGCGCACACACACCCACATTTCGTCTACAATTACGATTTTGAGCCGTTTGCGGATACACATGTCAACAACAGCTCCTAAGCTTCGCCGCAGATATCATGCAAACACACACTGCACATCACACAACCGCAGTCCGCAGTCATTCCTTCGCCCGTCTGATCGCCCACTCACACCCCAACAACAGCCACACAGTCAAAGCCACCCGCCTTGCCGCATGAACGCAACGCCCATGTTCCTGTTCGCCTCCCCCAACAAGCGCCCGTTGTCAGCCGCGAGCTCGGCAATCGCAAGACAGCTCTGTCGGAAGCGAAACGCCGTCGAGTAACTTCGCGCCTCCTCAAAGTACCGCCCGAGAACCTCTTGCGCACGATACACACTCAGAATGTCGCCTGTGCGCCCAAGAGATTGGCGAATGAGATTTGACCAAAGGAGGTTTGACAAAAGTCCACACGCGCGCAATCGAGACACACGAGATGCACACACAAACGGAGCACACGCCGACACAACACGGGACACCGACCTATCCGCTTTGCTTCCTCGGCATCCACAAGCCGATCGCGCACAAACTCAAGGTCCGTCTCGGGAATGACAAGCGGCAGTTCGTCCGAAGTGTCGTCCGTCTGCGGAATTCCCTCGTCGTCCTCTCGTCGCACGTGCACGACGGCGTCGCGCGGGTGCGTGAGCCGGAAGAACTCCTGGTACGACTCGGGATACCCGTCGATAAGCAGCTGGAGGCAAATCTCCTGCTTGCGCGCCGTGCGACTGCGAAGGAAGAGCCACGGCCGTAAGCACGTGCGACTAGGTTTGCATCCGCACAACGGGCACATATCGATACCAACTCTCATAAGCTCAAAAAAAAACAAAAAACACACACACACACATAACCGTCACAATACACAAAAGTGGACACACACCCAGCGCCCTCCGTCATGCCCATCGCGGACTGCGAGCGGCTATGTCCATGGGACTGCGTCTCCTCCTTCCGCCGGATACTGCGCGATTTCGATTGTGGGGATCCCGCAGCTGCATCCGGCGTTTTCGAGCCGCTCCGTGCGAGCGTTGCCTGTTGCGGCGACGGCCGAGACTGTGACTGCGGCTGCGTCTTGCCACCGGGAGCAAACCCCGTGCGAACGTTCTTGGCGCCGCTAATGGCGGGCAAGACGTTGACGGACGCCATGGCGGCAAGTGGCCGCACGCGCGGCGGCGATCGAGTTGTGCGGCACTCGGGCAGTAATACCAACCCCTTCGCGCAGTCGGGGGGTCTTCCAATGGGACAAACTAGGACGAATGAGCGCGACACAAGTGCATACACGCGCTCGTGTGTGCGTGTGTGTGTGCACAGGGATGAGAAGCGATAGGAAAATAAATCGTTGAGCCCCTTTTTCAAAGTGTGCGTGTGTCAGCAGCGAAGCGGCGCAAGGCTTGACAACCGGCGTCGCTAAGGAGGAGGGATAAAATTTCTTAACAAGTTCTGTTATAAACTGTTGTATACTAATTTGGGTATTACGTTTATTATTACCCTTTTATGGTTATACATTGCACATGTCAAGACAAGAATAGGAGACCTGGCAAACTGCCAATTTTAGATGTCACGAAACCACATCCACAAAATGCGCTTATTGTCATATTCCACTGTGCATTATTATGTAGCATATAAGCACATAATTCATATAAACAAAACTGAAAAGGAGGGACCAAAACCCTATTGTCAATGTATTGAGATTACTTGTTCCGGCCTTTGTTGCGTAACATGGTGGCATGACCGTCGTACGGCACACGGCGACGGCACGCAGGACGTCCTCTCTCTCTCTCCCACTGCGACGCACACGACACACGACGTCTCTCTCTCTCTCTCTCTCTCTCTCTCTCTCTCTCTCACTCTCTCTCTCTCTCACTCTCTCTCTCTCTCTCTCTCTCTCTCTCTCTCTCAGGCACTTGAGAGTCTTCACAGTGTGTGCTAGATGACGTCGCTGTTGAAAGGCCGTATCATACTGTGCATCTCTTGTGTGGCCTCTCTTTAATCCTGAGAAAATCGTACCGAGAAAGAAGGGAACCTGCTCTCGATCTGAGCAAGTGCTCTGCGTGCAAACGACCATTGACCCAGTCGAGCGCGGGCAAGTCCCGCATCAGGCGCCATGGCCGAACCGGTGGGTGTGGGCCATTGGCCATGCTAATTCGCAAGGTGAATTCGCGATGTGCTCCTTCCGTGCGCCCATCGCGATGTCTGATGCGAAATGTGGTGTCGTGTGTGTTGCGCGTGTGCAGGCCTCGGCGCCCGCCGTGTCCGTCGTTCTCAGCGTGGACGGCATGACATGTCAGTCGTGCGTCAACTCGATCCTCCGCGGCTGTGCGGATGCGCCCGGCGTGTCGGGCCTTCGGGTGGATTTGGCAGAGAAGCGCGCGTATGCCACCGTGGACACTGCGCAGACATCCCCTCAGGCACTTGCGGACGCCATCAACGAGGTGCGTCCTCGCTGTTCTCGTCTCCTCAAAGTGTTGCGCCAAGGTGCTCTAACACTGGGCTCGTCTTTTTTTACGCTGTCCCCGCAGATTGGCTTTGATGCGGCGGTGCTGTCGGCCACTCCGGTGGGCGATGCCTTGCCGGTGAACGCTCAACCTGTGCTTGGGAAGAGTCCGCTGCATGCCGTGTCGGCGAGGCCGGTGTCGAGGTCTCCCGTGCCGAAAAGGGTACGTCTTCCTTGGCGTTCAGAGCCCTGGCAGCGTACTCTGTGTGCACTGTGTCGACTCTGCGAACTCTTGTCCTGATGGCACTCGCACTCGCCCTCCAGATGACGCCGATTCCCAGCACATTCGCCGCGCCAAATTCGCCCGCACAGTCCGTGACATTCCTCGTCGAGGGCCTCACGTGCGACTCGAGCGTGGCCTCCGTGGAGGCGGCCGTCACGCAGATGCCGGGCGTCGAGAGCGTGCGCGTTTCGCTTCTGTACGCAACAGCCACCGTCATTTTCCGGCCGGACCGTGTCGACGTGGCTGCGATACACGCGGCAATCGCGGGATGTGGGTTCGATGCCGTCGTGCACCATCAAAAGGCCGTCGGGGCCGAAGACATCCCGGCCATGGCGACGGTCAACATTGACAGCGGCGCAAACAGTCCGCAGCAGACGTTGGCGCGGCCCCTTGCCCGTGGAATGTCGTCTGCGAAGATTGCGATTCCCGTGGACGACTCGGCCTTCCAGGCTGTCGAGCTGGGCAATGGGGACTCGGCGGCAGAGGCCGTTGCTGCGCTCCCGTCCATGGCATCGAGGAGGCGAAGCGCGGACGGTACTCGCAGTCGCACGACAAGTTTCAACGCGCAGGCGCCCGATGCGAACGACAACAAGGCAGCGGTTCCAGGTGCGCCGCCCACCGGCGTGTGCTCTAGCTTCAAGATTACGGGCATGACGTGCGCGTCGTGCGTTGGGAGCATTGAGCGTGGATTGCGCGCTCGGGAAGGCATCAGCGATGTGCGCGTGGCGTTGATTAGCGGTCGCGGGGACGTCGTCTACGACCCCGCAGTGCTGTCGGCGGCGCAGATCGCCGAGGCCATTGAGGACATGGGGTTTGGTGCCGAGGTGGTGAAGGAGGTCCAGCAGGGCGAGCTGCGCCTCGTCGTCGGCGGCATGACGTGCGCGAGCTGCGTTCACTCGATCGAGACGGCGTTGGCGAAGGTGCACGGCGTTTCGTCTGCGTCGGTCGCTCTCACGCCCGGTTCGGCGCTGGTCAAGTACGACGCGAACGTCGTGGGTCCTCGTGACATTATCGCGGCCATCGAGGGGATGGGGTACACGGCCTCCCTCGCGCGGGAGGGCGAGTCAGCGACGGGCGGACACGACGAGCTGCGCATGTGGCGGCTTTTGGTCTATCTGTCGTTTGCGTTTGCGGTACCCATCATGATCGTGAACATGATCGTGCCGCGTTTTGCGGTTGGCGAGAAGATACTCCTGGAGGAGGTGATCCCGGGACTGACGGTGCAGAACGTCATCCTACTCCTCCTGTCGACGCCGGCGCAGATTTTCGTCGGGTGGCGCTTCTACCGCTCGGCAATTCTCTCGCTTCGGCACGGCTCTGCCAACATGGACGTCCTCATCGCGCTCGGCTCGACGTGCTCGTACTTTTACTCGGTCTTTGCGATCGTGTACGCGGTGGCCATCGGGAACGCATCGATGACGCACGCGCACTCGACGTTCTTCGAAACTGCGCCGATGCTCTTCGCCTTCGTGAGTCTTGGACGAGTGCTCGAGCACGTTGCCAAGGGCAAGACGTCGGAAGCGCTGACGTTCCTGTGCCAGCTGAAGCCGCCGACGGCTGTTTTGCTCACGTGTGATGTGTCCGGTGCGGTTGTGAAGGAGGAGTTTATCGACTCGGAGCTCGTGCAAAAGGGCGACGTGCTAAAGGTGCGCACTCCGATTCCGCTTTTGGCAGAGTTTGTTCATATTGCTTACATTTTCGTTTGGAGAAATAATAGCGCGTCCCATCTCACGCCTCGTGCCTGTCCGCAGGTCGTCCCCGGGGCCAAAATCCCTGTCGACGGCGTTATTGTCTTTGGTACATCGATGGTCGATGAGTCGATGATCACGGGCGAGTCGGTTCCTGTAACGAAGAAGGTCGGCGACGAGGTGATCGGTGGCACAGTGAGTCGAAATGGCATGCTTCACCTGCGGGCGACGCGCGTCGGCGGAGACACGACGCTGGCACAGATTGTGCGCCTCGTGGAGTCCGCGCAGACGAGCAAGGCGCCCATTCAGCGATACGCGGACCGCGTGTCCGCTCGGTTCGTGCCGGCCATCATCTGTCTCTCGCTGCTGACCTTCACCGTGTGGATTGTGCTTACTTCCACGCACGTGGCGTCCGTTCCCGAGATGTCGACGCCGTTTCGCCACTCGCTGCTCTTCGCGATTTCTGTGCTAGTGATCGCCTGTCCCTGCGCGCTGGGTCTGGCGACGCCGACCGCCGTGATGGTGGGCACGGGCGTCGGTGCGAAGAACGGCATCCTCATCAAGGGCGGCGAGCCCCTCGAGCGCGCGCACGCCGTGACGACGGTGGTGTTCGACAAGACCGGAACGCTGACGGCGGGTTGCCCCGTGGTGACGAACTGCCGGTTGTTCGGGGGTCCGGGGATGACCGTGTCGGTGAGTCCCACGGGCGAAGTTATCCCGGATAATCCCGTCGAATTCGCCTCGGAGGAACGCGCACAGTCGCTCGTCGCGATGCGGCGCCGGTTCTTCGAGGTGATGGGCGCGGCCGAGGAGGGCAGTGAGCACCCTATCGGAGTTGCCGTCGCGACATTTGCGCGCGCCGGGCTCCGTGCTCTCGGCGTCGCGCGCTCGCAGTTTCCCGTTCCCGCCCAGGATTTCGAGGCGGTGCCTGGGTCCGGCGTGCGTTGCCGCGTTGGAACGTCCGTGGTGCTCGCTGGCAACCGTGCGTGGATGGAGCGCAACGGGTGCGAGGTGCCACAAGAGGGGAGCGACGAACTCGCCGCGCTCGAGAAGGAGGGCAAGACCGGCATCCTCTGCGCATTCGACGGCGTCGTTGTGGGCATATTGGCCGCGACGGACGCTCCCAAGCCATCGGCTGCCGCTGCGATTTCGGCGCTAAAGTCGATGGGGCTGCGCGTTGCGATGATGACGGGAGACAACTCGCGCACGGCGACGACGATTGCCCACGCACTCGAGATCGACACAGTGTACGCGGAGGTGCTTCCAGGGCAGAAGGCGGACTACGTGCGCAAGCTGCAGGAGAAAGGGGAGGTCGTTGCCATGGTCGGCGATGGCATCAACGATTCGCCCGCGCTGGCGCAGGTGCGGTCTCGGTTGCCTTTTTTTTTTTTTTTTTTTTTTTTTTCTGATTGGTTCTGGTGTTGTTTCGGAAATTACGAATGCGATGACCTCGTATGCACGTCCTCACGGTAGTCCCTCTCCCTTTGTTGTTCGCAGGCGGACCTCGGCATTGCTATTGGCAGCGGCACGGACGTGGCCATGGAGACGGCGGACATTGTGCTTATTCGCGACGACCTCTGCGACGTCCCCGTCGCGATCGATTTGAGCCGCAAGACGGTCATGCGCATCCGCTGGAACTTTGCGTGGGCCACCATGTACAACATTATCGGCGTTCCGATCGCGGCCGGCCTCCTGGTCCCCGCCGGCATCACTCTCCAGCCCATGTACGCCAGCGCTGCGATGGCGTTCTCATCGGTCAGCGTCGTGCTGTCGTCGCTTCTCTTGCGCCGGTACAAGCGCCCGACGTTCGACGAGGACAACGAAGAAGGTTACGACCGCCCGCCGCCCGCGAAGACGCTCTCGGAAATGCTGCGTGTCATGTGCGCCGACGGCCCCTTCATCGGCGCAATGGCATGCTGCATGAGCTCGTGCGTCCTCTTGCAACTGTTCCTCTCTAGCCTTTGCGGCATGTGCGGTCTCCGCCTCACGAACGCGTCGCGCGGATACTCGAGGCTGGGCGACAGTCGATTCAACCTCGTGCGCGGCAGTGAGTTTGAACTCCAGGCTGCGGAGATGGGCGAGGCTGGCGTGTCTTCGCCGTGATGAAAATCGTGCCATTCTCTAATATATATCATGAAACGTTGTTGGCTGGAGTGTCATCGCCGTGATGAAAGCGCGCCGTTGTCTAGGATGTATCATGAAACCAACGTTTGGTTCCAGCAAAACATCGGTAACAATTGGTCTGTGGTCTCGTTGCCGTGTAACCACATGTCGCTTGCACAAAAACCAGGGAGCGCTTCGCGAGCAGACAACAATCACAAGCCCCAATGTTGTTGTAGTGAGTCCACCGCGAAACCTGCCAAGACCGCACCATGGGGACGCCCGTGCACTGGCACTGGGGCTGCGCAGCATTCTTTCCCTCGGAATGTTCAGTGGGCCTTCTGTGTGCTCCACAATACAAGTGGACCAAAGTGGAGTGGCTGTTTTCCATCTTTGCGAG
This sequence comes from Pigoraptor vietnamica, assembly GCA_943704525.1. Taxonomy (NCBI): domain Eukaryota; class Filasterea; order Ministeriida; family Capsasporidae; genus Pigoraptor; species Pigoraptor vietnamica. Next base: position 20,821 of record CALSCQ010002532.1, on the reverse strand, counting down.
ATCTCGCAAGATTTTGTGCCAGCATCATCACATTTTCAATGACGGGCTTTTGGCGATGTGGAGCGCGTAATAAATGAGAAATTTCATACATTTTCCATAGTGAAATAATTTTTAGCCACCGTTGTGGAGGGCCCGTTGCAATGGAGAAGTTTCTTTTTTTGGGCACACAAAAAGAAAAGGGCAAAAAAATGGGAAAAAAAAAAATATTTTTATCAATGAAAAAAAAGTTGTAAAAATAATGCAAAAATAATTTTTATTAGGCGTTATTTTTCGCCCTCTTCACTATGAAAAATGTATGGCATCCCGCCGAAGATTCGCCGCACGCGGACACACTCACTCGCACGGCCAGTCGCCCCTTTCACTCGTCCCAATTCCCCAAATCCGGCACGAGCCTTCCGCGAACTGGCACGGTGCGCTGTGTGTGTGTGCGCGCATCCCCCTCCTCCTCTCTCTCTCTCCCTCTTTCCCTCTCTTTCCCTCTCGTCCTTTCTGCAGAGTTCCGTGGCTTAATTTTGGTAAGTGGGGTCTGCGCATTGGCAAACGGCTCCCTTGTTGGCGAATACGTTCGGAACGCGGCTACTTTGCTCCGTGTCCCCCCCACTTCCACTCGCTCTCCGAACTTTCCGTCCCTTCCACGCCCTCCCCCTCCCTCTTTGGCTCCTTCACGCGACCGCAAGTCCCTCTCTGCTCTCGTGCTCGACAGGGCCTTTTGCGCGCGCGGATCCTCACATTTTCGACGAGCGGTGACTTCCATTTCGTGCGTGCATCGTCCGTCGGCGTTTTCGGTCGTTGGAGGTCGCTCTTTTTTTCCCTCCAAGTCGCGCGCTTTACGCCCAAAGTCTTCGTCGCCAAAGCAATATGGTCATTGTCGCCCCGACGAGTGGTCGAGAACCCGTTGGTGCTTCGCGCGTCGTTGTGAGCGGCCGGCGAGTGTGACGGCCCTCTCGCGCGTGTTACTTCCCGTAGCAATTTTTTGCAGGGCGCGTGTCGTGTTCTAGGCTCATAGGGACACTGCCCTAAAGCCTTTCCCAGAGCGCCGCAAGGTCTCTCCTTTTTTTCCGCGCTCGGTCTTCGTTACTCGGCGCGGCGTTAATCGTCGCCCGATTAACCGAGGCACCGCATCCCCTCCTCCTTGTAACACCTCCCGGCGAGGAAGCAAGCGAGAAGGGAAAATGTGGAACCCGCTCGACATGGACTCGCAGGCGCCGATGTGGTCGCCCCCGGACGACGCGAACCCGTACCTCGGCGGCGGCGGCGACGGCGTCGGCTTCGGCAGCCTCTTTGAACCGGAGGACATGTTCTCGCACGACCCCCTCATGATGAACATTTACGCGCCTTCGGACGTGCTCGCGACGAGCGTTCCGCAGTCGCCGGACCTCGACGTTGTGAAGAACGCGCTCATGCAGGACCAGCAGCTGCGCATCTCGTCCAAGGCCTCGCTCGCCCCCCTCCAGCAGCCCCTCTTCTCGATGCCGACGACCGGAAAGATCCCCACCGCCTCGCGCGTGTCGGTCAAGGAGTCGTCGAAGCCCTACAGCAAGAAGACGTCGCCCAAGGGCAAGGCGCCGGAGGCTGTCAAGCCGGTCGTGAGCGCCGCCGTCCAGAACCTCGTCTCGTCGGCCCCCGTCCTTGCGCTCGCTGCGCATTCGTCGCTCCTGGCCCAGCAGCAACAGCTCGTGGCCGCTGCCGCCGCCGCCAAGCGCAAGGGTGCCGGGCGTCCCAAGTTTGTCGGCACCCCGACGGCCGCGGACATTCGCAACGAGACGAAGCTGGAGAAGAACCGCCGCAGCGCCAAGGAGGCTCGCCGCAAGAAGAAAGAGTACGTCCGCAGCCTCGAGGAGAAGGTGCAGCAGTTTGTTGCCTCGCGCGACTCGATGGAGGCGCGCATCCAGGACCTCGAGCGCCGCAACGCCGAGCTCATGGCGGAGCTGGGACGCCTGCGCGGGATGCCGACGGACACGCTGCTCATTGGAGAAGCCGTCTCTGACACGTCGTCTCGCCTCACCGACGACCCTTCGTTCGTGGGCCGCGCCGTCGAGTCGGACTCGTGCGAGGTGCCCGCGCCGATTGTCGAGCTCACGCCCCTGTGAAGGAGCACGAACAACGGTCGTGAGCAGCCGGCGCGCGTGTGGAGGCGGCGTGATGTCCAGTGTTGACCATTGCGCGCTTCATGCCACCTCCGCCAGCTCGGCCGCGGATCGACAACACCCTCCACACGCTCCCGTGGAGGGGTGTAAATAGTTTTGTGTACATAATCGCTGCGCGTTTGTGTTGCGTGTCTATTCGTTGCGTGTCTTTAAGTCGGGGCGGTCGGTCGGCTGCCAAGGGTTCGCCCTTGTCAATCGCCCCCCCGCACCCGCGTTATCGCCTTTGTGCCGAAATGAATGTTGAACCGTTCACACAAACGACGTTTCATGAAGGGCTGACAGGGCGCAGCGAGGCAAAGGACTATTGTTTCTGTCGCTTGAATGAGCGCATCTTCCGTTTCACGTGCAGAGGGACCAGACTACTTTGGAGTGTTGGCAAAAATAATTCCTCTGCTGAAGAGCGGACATGTCAAATTGTGCCTTTACTTGAACGCGCACGCAAACGCCCCACGCGCCAGACGCACGCACGTATTCGCTTCTACTGCGACGGCGCGCCGCCCTGCGCCGTGTACTGCGTCTCGGGAAGCACGTACGAAATGTCGTCCCAGGGGTGCCGGTAGAGGCCCTGCGCAGAACAACCACACGCCATGTCAGTCTCAACAACATAAGAAAACGTACCAAAACGAAGCACACAAGTGGTGCGGAACTGCGCAAGGGACGACAAACGCACCTGCTTGAGGCGCTTCTGGTCCATGTAGTGGCCGATGAAGCCGACGGTGCGCCCGAGCACAAACAGGCCGTTGAGGAAGCCCATCTGCATGTACTCGTTGGCCTCCTCGAGCGTGAAGCAGCCGCTCGTGCGGAGGAGATCGACCATGCACACGGCAATGCAGCCGTCGACGTTGAGGATGAGGTTCGGCTTTTTCGACGTCGTAATGAGCTCCACCTAAACGAGAGGACGAGGGGATATGCGAGGGGAGGAAGGTTAGACTTCTTGACAGCGAGAGGCAGACTGAACGCTCTGCGTGCGTGCGTGTGTGTGTGTGTGTGTGTGTGTGTGTGTGTGTGTGTGTGTGTGTGTGTGTGTGTGTGTGTGTGTGTGTGTGTGTGTGTGTGTGTGTGTGTGTGTGTGTGTGTGTGTGTGTGTGTTGAGGGGTGCATGACGAAGTGCAAGCATGTGCCGTGGAGTGGAGCAGATGAATGCACACGCACCTGGCACGCAAAGTCGAGCAGGGGCGTCGAGTCAAAGTTCTTGCGGCAGTAATCGCGGATGATGTTGACGCGCATGTCGGGGTTCGTGATCGACTTGATGCGGTGGCCAACGCCCATAATCAGCTGGTGCTTCTTGCGCATCGAATCGACAAACTCCTGCGGGGAGAGACCCGTGTCATATGCCTCCGAAAACTGCTTGGCCGCGTCGTCGAGAGCGCCACCAAAGCGGTCGCCCTAGAGTCGCGGAGGAACGCACAATGTGAGAACATTGTCGAGAGCGGACAGAGAAACAACCTACATCACCATACAACAACAATAGACGATGGCGTGCATACTCACAATCGTCAGCAGCCCCGAGCAGAGCGACGAGACAAGGTCCTTGCCGGCGCGCGCCGTCACGATCGTGTTGTGCGCGCCGGACACCGCAGGGCCGTGGTCGGCGGTGACCATGAGGCACATCTCGATGAACTTGCACGCGTACGCGGGAAGGCGGCGCTTGAACCAGAGCAGCGAGACGACACCGCCAATGCCAATGTCCTCCTGGAACGCGGCAGTAATCGGCACGCCGGCGTAGAGGAGCTCCTCACCGCGCTCGTCGCAGATCGACGTGACGAACGACGCGGGCTTGCGGATGAGGCCGAGCTCCTGCGCCCACGAGTAGTCGATGGGGACCTTCGGCGGGTCGGGTTCCGGGCGCTCAACAACCACGCCCGTCTGCAATGGGGAGTTGCGGATGAGATATAAGCAATCGGACGTGCAAACCAAGACGAAGGCGCGCTCGAAAATGCGCGCACAAAACTTGTCATGCAAACGTCCGCACGCGACACACACCTTGACGAGCTGCGAGTACACCTCGCCGATCGTGTCGCCAAGGCTGTCGAACGAGTCGGGCACCACGGCGCCGGCCTGCTTGAGGGCAAGGTTTTTCGCCGACGACGTTTCCGCGAGGGCGTTGGCGCACGCGCCGGCGTGGCCAAACTGCACCTCGGACGTAAACTTGTCCGCGCACGTGCCAATGCACCAGGCGACGAGGGGCTTCTTGATGCGGCCCGTCTTGATCGCCTCGCAGATGAGGTACTCCTCGGTGCCGCCGACCTGCGGTGGAAAAATTCACTCAGAACAAATGCAACTGCCGTAACGCACACAGACACCCGCAGAAGTTGTGACTCCAGCCGCTCGACTTACACAGCAGGCAAAAACATAAGAAGCGAGGGCGCATGTACAAGCGAGGGAAGGCACATGTTGAAGGCACATGCTACAAGCACGACATGCGTCACAACCACACACCTCCCCGAGAAGGACCATCATCTTGACCTCGGGGTCGTCCTCAAAGCGCAGCAGGTGGTCAATGAAGGTCGATCCGGGGTAGCGGTCGCCGCCAATGGCAACGCCCTCGTACACGCCGTTGGTGCAGCGCGAAATGACGTTGTTGAGCTCGTTGCTCATGCCGCCCGAGCGGGACACGTACGCCACGCTTCCGGGGCGGTAGAGGCGCGACGAGACAATGTTGTCGAGCATGCCGCCGGTGTTTCCAATCTTGAAGCAGCCGGGCTTGATGCCGCCGACCGTCGCGGGCCCGATAATCCACACGCCCTTGTCCTTGGCGGCCTTGTTCATCAGGCGCGTCTTGTTCTCGGGGATGCCCTCCGCGATGATCGAGATGACGCGGATCTGCGGGTACTGCAGCGTCTCCATCGTGCTCTCGTACGCCGAGCGGAACGACGCAAAGTTGATGAGGACGTCGACCTCGGGGTGGCGCTGCATGGCCTCCTCCATCGACTTGTACACGGGAATCATGATCTCCTTCGTGCCCCAGTAGAACTTCTGGCTGTGGTTGCCGCTGAAGGGGTAGATCTGCGCGAGCCGCAATCACGTGGGCGCGTGAGCCTCACGCCGACCGCGAATTCATGACACGGGAAACGCACGCACCGCACGCACACACACACACACACACGTATACACACACACACACACAACAAATGCAATTTGCCACAAGACAAAGCACGGCGTTGAACACAACGGATGCGACAGCTCACGTGCCAACGGCGAGTACACACACTTGTCCGCAACTGCACTAGACAAGGCACGACAGTGAACGTCTGCGACACCAGCTTTTGCCAAAAACCCACCATCGCAGCCACCGACGCCGTCTCGCGCTTGCACACGTGGTCAAAGTCGAGCATGCCCTGCACGGCGCGCGGCTGCATGCCGTAAATGAACGCGCGCGTCTTGCGCGTGAAGAGCGTGTAAGGACCGCGCACGTCCGACGGCGCGGCGGGCGCCGCCTGGGCCGCGATGGCGCCGTTGATGGTGCGGGGGATCTGCACCGACGAACGCTTGCGGCGGGGCTGCGACATGTTGAGGAGAGACTCGCCGACGCCGCCCTCTTCCTCGAGCAGGTCCTTGTCGATCTCCTTGATGCCCAGCGCGGCGGCCACGATGGCCGTCATGTGCGTCTCGGGCCCGTACACCTCGATGGGAACGCCGAGCGTGACGCCGAGATCGCGCATGATGCGGAGGCCCTCCTGGTAGTTGGGACCGCCGCGGCGCACGTAAATCTTAATGTTGTGCTCGATGAGGAGGTGCTGGTACTCCTTCAGGGCGCGCTCGATGCCCTTGAACGTCGCGGCGACGTTGGTGAAGTTTGCAATGCCGCCGCCGATGATGAGGCGCTTGCCGCGGGCGTCCTTCTCGCGCGTCATGAGGTCGAGGATCGTCTTGGCGTATTCGTACGTCTGCGACTCCGAGGGGGCGCCGGAGTACTCGCCGTAGTTCGCGAGCTCGTTCGCAAAGCCGAGATCGCAGATCGTGTCGCTACGATCGTTTCAAATGCGCAAACAACATCAATAAAACAAGCATACCGAAGCATGCACACACAAGAGACGTTCTCGTGTCAGGCATTGCGCATATGTCTCAAGTGTGTGTGTGCGTGTGTGTGTGTGTGTGTGTGTGTGTGTGTGTGTGTGTGTGTGTGTGTGTGTGTGTGTGCCCAAACTCACCTGTAAATGACCGAGGCACCGCCGCCGGCGACCATCGTCCAGATGCGCCCCTTGCGGTTCAGAATGGTGAGCTTGAGCGACGCGCCGCTCTTTCCGTCGAGCTCGCGAATGTACGCCTCCTCGGGCGTCGCCTCGCGGCCAAACGGCGGAGGGAAGTCGATCTCGCCGCCCCACTTTGTCTTGGCCTCGAAATCGGCCGTCTGGTCAATCTTCGCGGCGAGATCGAGCACGTGGACCTCGTCGCCGACCATGACGAGCGGGTTGATCTCGAGGTACGTGAAGAACAGGTCCACGTAGCCCTTGAACAGGGCCGCAATGAAGGCGGCGAGCTTCCCCTGGCGCGCCGAAGGGACCTTCGCGAGGAGCTCCGTCTTGATGCGGTCGGCCGAGAGCGTCTCGCCGACGTTGACCGTCAGGCGAACGGCCTTTGCGTCCACATCGCCAATGTCGACGCCGCCCTCGTGGTGGAAGAGGATCTCGTCGTTGTGCGGGTGCGAGAGGATGCACACGTAGTACTCATCGCTCGCCTCGTGCGCGACGAAGGGCTCGATGATGAACGTGTCGAGAATGCCGGAAGCCGTGCCAACCTGTAAGGAGTAACAGACGATGGCCGGTCAACAAAACGGAAAGGGAAGCACAACTGACACTGACATCAATACACAAGGAACACACTACGATACTCCGCACAACAGCGACACAGGGCAGGCACTCCACACAGCGCACATCCACGCGCAAGTGCACTCACCGAGACTTCCTTGCCCATGCGCTCGCCGATCCACTGCTTGGCGCCCGCAAGGTCCGTGTTGACCTTGATTAGGCCCAGCTTCCCGCGCCGCTTGATGAGCTGGTCGGGCTTCGCGACAAGGCGCGTGTCCGACAGCCACGGATTCGCCGCCAGGAGGGCATCGAAGTCCGTTTTCTTGGTCACCTGCGCCACGCGCGTCGAGACGGGCTGGCCGGCAGCGGCGAGGTGAGTCGCCAGCATGCGCTTCCCGTCGACCTCGCGGATGGCCTTTGCCGACATGGTTGTCTGTGAACGCCGAAGGGTGGAAACGAAGTTGGAACTGGAAAGTGTTGCTTGTTTTTCAAATTTCCGAAAGAGATGCCGACGTCACGCGATGTTTCGTGGCATTGCAATAAAGTGGATCCGCCGAGTGGTAGCTGCAACTTGGAAGGGGTAGCCTGTGGGCATGCCACACACACACTCACAGCTCACACAGACACGCACGCGCACACACGCATACACACACACACGCCGCAGCAGCGAAGTGGGAGAAAGATGCGAGTGTGTGTGTGTGTGTGTGTGTGCGTGTGCGTGAGGGAGTGCCGCAAAGCTACTCCGACACATGTGTCCGAAAGTGGAGCACCCAAATTTGCGGTCGCAAGGCTGACGTGTTTCATGGACTGTCCACTCATTAATAAATAAACATTCATAGAATATTCATACAAATTGCCTGATGTAATAAATCTGGCATGTGATAAAATAACTTTTCAAATTTTCGTGGCACGTGATTTCCCAGCTTCCGATTGGTCAATCACCGGTCGCCTGAGACAGGGTGACTCGACCGTGCATTTAACTTGAACTCCAGGCACAACTTTCACGCAAATTCAATTTACAACCCAGTCCTTTCTCCATCTTCCAGCGCACTCCATTGGCGGATGCCGTCGCACGAGCCCCTTTGATTGGTTGTTCAGCGGCAGGCGACAAGTTGGGGCACCCCTCTTTATGTGCCCTTCTCAGGCTCTTAGCAGAAAGTCAAGAAGATCGGGTTGGGGTGTGCGGGGGAGGAGACGCAATCGAGTGGGGCGCGTAATGTGGTGGCGAAAGGGCGCAATGGCGCAGTGCCGGACCAAAGAGGAGCAGTGAATGCGATGCTTTAGCCTGGCCAACGTATTAACGCGCTCGCACTGGTTTTTTATTCCCTCGGATGGGGCGAAGAACGGCTATGTGCGTTGACACCTCCGTGTTGTCTAGAAGAAACGGCGAAGCCGGCTATTGCGTTCGTGCACAATAGGCAACTCAACGAGGACGTCGCACGAGCACTTGTTCCCTTCGTTGGGGTGCACCCACTTCTTGTTGTTCCCTCTCTCGCCCTCTGCAGAAAGTCAAGAAGATGGAGGCGCAACGAGTGGTGCGCGCACTCTGGCTTGGAAAGTGCCCAATTGCTCAGGTTACTTGCAAGAGCCTATCAGTTTTGACGCGAGTGTCGGACCCACTGAACGGTGCTCACTTAGCCAGTGCCGGAATGGCATAGCTTTTCTTTTCCAGTCGAGCCCCTTGCGAACAATTTATTCCCTCGGCCGGGCGAAACGTGTTACAGCGAAGCTAGGCGGCCACTGCGCGAGTCGTGCGGGGTACAATGTACGTTCTGGCAGAGGCCAAGGGCTCTTAGAGCGGCTCTAAACTACAGTAACAGCCTCTGCCAAGGTCTGCGTTACAACTGATGAATATATTCCGAGAAATCGGCGAAATAGTTTTCCAAACTACCCCGGATGCCCAATGTTCGGCGCGCACTGAAATTCAAATTTTGTTTTTCGAAACGACACTAATCCGTCTTATCACCTTTTCATTTTACTTTGCCGAAACGCGCAGCGTTATACCATGGCCGGGGCGAAGTATCGCTATTTGCTGAATGGCATACCCGACTATGTTGACAAGGAGTTGCTGAAAAGCGTTACGCCGAAGCCAACTTAACGGTGCACGGCAGTGACGTTCTTGCATGCGCATTGTAGAACGCTCAGCGAGGAGGTCAAAGCGAAGGACGGCCTCGAAACACTCGACATGAGCGAGGCGACAATCGTGCGTGGGGTCGTGGTTCTTGACAGAAACAAGACGTACTTTTTCAGCTATAACGAGGAGGCCGGCAAGTGTCGCGTACAGAATTCTGTGCTGATGTATGCAGTCACGCCACATGTCACACTGCTATGCTGAAGTCTGACTGCGGTTCGTTCTCGCCCACGTTTTCAGCGAGTGCGTCGACAATGGCGCTGCCAGACTTCGAGATTATCAGAGCGTGCCAAGCCGTCCTTAACGCTGAGCGGCCGCCGGCGTCCAAAGATGGCAGTGCAGCAGAGGGAGCGGAAGAGAAGAAAACGAAGGAGCAGGACGTCAATGACGGGTGAGTCTCAGTTCACTCGTCTCTTTGAAGAGTGCACATGTGTATGTATAATGTGTGCGTTTCGGTTTCTTATTCTCGTGTGCTGAACTGCAGCTTTCTTCGCCGATGCGACTACTTGATGTGGCGCAACATCGTGCGTGCGAGGATCTTTCTCGAGCGACAGAGGGGGTCGACGAATGAGCTCATCGTCAAGGGGCGCGCTGTGGTGACTGAGGCGAGGAAGGGTGTCGAGAACGACGGGATGGCGCGAAACCCGCTCACTTTTACGGGGGACGAGATATGCGCGTCGCTTCGTAGCGCTCTGGCGAAGGACGCCCGGAATGCGGACGCCCTGCAGAGCCTGGTGCGCATTATCTATCAGGTTACCAGGGACAACGTCCCTCTCAACTCGGCTTTCGCAGCGCAAAAGGAGCTCGTGCTGCAAGCCGTCGACCGCGCCGTGGAGGCTCTGTGGCAATTCGACAGCGGCAGTGCGGATCAGTGTGCGCCGGAGTTCCGAATTCACGTCCTGTGGATGTCGCTCGTGCGCGCATTTCTCCTTCCTTCAGGAACGTACAACGCGATCGAGCCGCAATGGGGCCTGAAGAACTTGGGCTCGTCGGTGTCGGAGCGTTACGTCGACTTTGTGGGGTTTGCGCATCGCACGAAAGCCCCGTTTTTCCTCGCCGAAGTGGCTCCGACCGCCCGCAACCCTGTTTACGATCACAAGGACGGGAAGAAGGTGGCTTGCATGCTGCGTCTTGTCGCGGAGTACCACCTCTTCCGCCTTGCCGGCCTGGAGACAGGAGACCTGTCGACGCTCCGCTTTTACGCGCTCCTGATATCGGAATTTACTGCCGAGGTTGTCGCCGTGACCCCGCATATAGCTCATCACGACAGAGCGACGCAGACGGTCACCGCGGTCTCGCTTTACCACGAGTCGGTCGCTTCGATCGACCTTCGCAGTGACGACGAGTGGGACGGGACGGGACTCGCGGACCTGGCGGAGTGGTGCGAGCGGATCGCGAACGCTAACGCCGTTCTTTGCGATCGTTACGCCAAAGCGAGGCGTGCGCGTGTACTGAGGAAGGCCCCCACATCGTTTCTCCATCCGTACGTTCCTCCCGACATCGGTAGTGTGTGGACCCCCGCGGCGCCGCGCGTGCTCAAACGTGCGCAGGCCACAGATATGTCGGACCCGACGACTAGCCCCGGCGGCGCGGCCGGTGGTGGCACTTCGCATGACACACAGCGCAGCAAGGACGGTGGCAGCGGCAGCCGCAACCGCGGCGGTAGTGCCGGTCCTGGCCCATCCGGGGACGAGGCCAGGGGGTCGGGCAAGCGTGCCACCCACGGCACTGGTGATGGGGCCGGCGGGAAGCGCGCTGCATGTGGTCCTTCTTCCTCTGCGGACGGCTCTTGCACGGAGGATGGGAGTGCGGGCGCGAGGAAGGAGAAAGGCGGGGTCGTTGTCTTCGATGGGCGCGGCCGGTTCCACTGCGTGGTGCGCGGGAGCGACAGCGGCTACTCTGGCGCAAGCAGCGACCGTGACGCGGATTCTCGGATTGTCGATCGGCTCCTCGGTGCCTGCCTGTCGACCGCCGGGCTTTCAATCATGCCGCGCAAAATCTTCACGGTGTGCCTTTTCGTTTCAGATCGTGCAGTCGGTTCCGTGCTTCGCACACACACACACGCACGCACACACGCACACACACGCAAACACACACGCACGCAGGCGCGCAGTCACTCGCTCACTCCCTTTCCCTTCTTTCACAGTCGAAGCGGACGCATGTGTGGTTTGTCGACGGCGGTGAGCAAGGTCAGTTTGCTCTCGTGGTTAAGCATGGTCGCTGCCCGCACGAGATTGCCGTCCTGCGGCAGCTGTCGGAGCACGACGCTTTCGGCTACTTCCGCGGGTGCGTGGTGGATGAGGCGCACCCAGGCCACTACGCCCTCCTGCTGGACTGGCTTGATGCTGAAGAGCCGACCCGGAAGGCATCGCCCGTCATGGTGAGTACCGGGACAGTTGCGAGAAAAGGTGATTGTTACGCCCTTTTGGGCACCGCAGTTCTGTTCATTCATTTGTTCAAACCCTCTGTCTGCTGACTGCAGGGGCTGTGCTTTCTCCGCGACGCCCTGGAGGCGCTGTGCACTCTCCATGCAGCCGGCATCGTCCACCGGGATATCAAGCCCTCGTGCGTGCTGTTTGACTGGCAAGCCGCGCGCTGGCGTCTCGTCGACTTTGACCTCGCGGCGCCACTGGGGGCGGACGGGATTGTGGCGGAAAGTGGTGCCGGCACACGGGTAAGCATTCTGTTTGATAGCGATAGCTGCCTTGACCTGCTGCTTCTCGCCTCAGTGACCCTCACGCCCTCGTCCATACTGAGCAGGGTTACATTCCACCGGAGACAGCGGCTTACAACGGCTACAGCTGCCCCGAGTCGGATCTCTACGGTCTCGGCATTACAGCGAACAAGATGTACCGCAAGGCGTACGACGTGAACGAGGACGACGAATGGCGCATGTTTCAGTCGTTGGTCAAGCGCATGTCCTCCGAGGCTCCGCGCGAACGCGGGAGCGCCGCCGAGCTGCTTGCCGCCGTGCGCCTTGAGCTGCGTCGGCTGCGTGAGGACGAGGACGTTGCTTCACTGCCGGCGTGGATGGGGTTGCATGCAGTTCGTCGTCGCATAATGCGCTTCCCGATGGCCGACGCGAAAGAAGACATTTGATTAGTAAAGTTTCCGGTCCGCGACTGGCCGGTTGATTGAATTTAGTCGTGGGGCATTCATAGACTGTCCACGGTGCCATGTGTCCTCAAGAAACTGACGCAGTGTGTGTACAGATGTAACACTAAGCTCTGTTAGTGACTGTGTGCGAGTGTCAGCGGCCGGCTACAGTGACAGGCACAGGGGCGGTCGTGCGACTGTGCAGTAACACGCGATTGCGGTAACATGTCAGGCAATAAATTCCGAGTTCTCGGCCAAAACAAGTCCACGTCACGTGATTCAAATTTGAAGCTACCCCGGATGCCCTTGTTTCACTATGGAGCATGCGATCACACACACACACACACTCGCCCGTATCCATACGCTCAAAGCGACGACGGCCATCCGCAGCCCCATCTTCCTCTTTCCGCCCATTTTTTCGGTCCCCATCCCCGCCGCGCGACACCCGCGTCCGAGGGATTACGCAGAAATGGCAGCGCAGGTGCGTGGATGGGCGCTTGTGATGGCCAACGATGTGTGGCCGTTGTGATAGGAGTGTCAAGTCGTGCGATTCCGTAGGGTGATGCAACCATGGAACGAGATAGAAAGCAGACAATTATGCATTGTGCGGTTCGCCGTTGCGCTGTTCTTTGGGAGGCACGAGGAGCTCGGTGCATCTCTGTGTTTGTATGAAGTGCTTTATCGTGTGTGTGGCTCATGTGTTGCTCTGTCACGTGTGCCAACAGGCTGAGGGTGCCGAGACGAAGCAGAACGTCATGCGTGATCTGCACATCGAGAAGCTCTGCCTGAACATCTCGGTCGGCGAGTCTGGTGACAGGCTCACGCGTGCGGCCAAGGTGCTCGAGTCGCTGGCTGGCCAGACGCCCGTGTTCGCCAAGGGTATGTGTTGGCAGGGTCGCCCGCTCTCCCCCTTTGCCGTTATGTCCGTGCTTGCATCGCATTTGGACGTGATTGTGCGGGCATCTCCTAGCTGTCGCCGCCGTAATCTTTGTCTACGTGTTGGTCCCTTCCCATGCCCTGCCGCCTATGTCTCACGCGTGCGTGTGCTCTTGTGTGCAGCCCGCTACACTGTGCGCACGTTCGGCATTCGCCGCAATGAGAAGATTGCCGTGCACTGCACGGTCCGTGGCCCCAAGGCCGAGGAGATCCTCGAGCGCGGCCTCAAGGTGAAGGAGTACGAGCTCCGCCGCGGCAACTTCAGCGAGTCGGGCAACTTTGGCTTCGGCATTCAGGAGCACATCGATCTCGGCATCAAGTACGACCCCTCGATCGGCATTTACGGCATGAACTTCTACGTCGTAATGGGCCGCCCCGGCAACGCCGTCGCCCGCCGCCGCCGCTCGCCCGCGCGCATCGGCAAGAACCACCGTGTGACGAAGGAGGAGACGATGAAGTGGTTCCAGCAGAAGGTGAGGCCCGTCCGGACAGCTGCTGGCGATTGGCGCATGTTCACATTGCGCGCGCGTATCTAGAGTGGTCGGGCGCATGTGTATGGTGTCTTATGTGTCTTTTGTGTGTGTGTGTGTGTGTGTGTGTGTGTGTGTGTGTGTGTGTGTGTGTGTGTGTGTGTGTGTGCCCCTGTGTGTGCCTGTGTGGGCATTCATTGTATGTCCTGCGCGCCTGCGTGTGCACACTTGTGATGCATGTGGGAAGGGACGCGTGTTGATGTATTCTCCCCGTCGCCCTGCAGTACGACGGCATCCTCCTCGCCGGCCCCGCCCCTGGCTCTGAGGTCAAGAAGAGCAACTACCGCGGCAAGAAGAAGTAACGGACTTCCCTCCCTTCTGTACTGTCGCTGCGTGCGTCGCTGCCCTTCATGCGGGCCGTGCTTTGCGGTCCGTCGTCCAAAATACTGTACTTTCACCCTCGAGGTTAATGAAATGGGGAGAAACCGAGTTGTTGTGCTTGCGTGGTGCGAAGGGGTCGATGCTCTGTGATTTAGGATTGCCGTTTCCTATGGTGGCGTCTTAGATCTGACGGCGCGAGGATATGCATCATCGAAGGAGCAATTCGTGTGCACGCCGAATGTGCGACTGCGCACGCGGAACTTGCCACATGCGACAGGGCGTTGTGTTGAGGACTGCCACAGCCCTTGTGCGACTTGAGCTCTTTCCTCCTTTTTTCTCTACCCTTTTAATCACTGAGGAACAATTATACGCGCAGCGGATCACACAGTAATCAACGCGAGCGCTCACGAAAGCATGGCTACGCAAACAGTTGACAAGACGAAAGGTGCACATTTAAAAGGAAACAAAAAAACAAGTCAACATCCTAGGAATCGAACTCAGGTTTCCCCGTCCGAGTGCGCGCATTTGGTCTAGATGGGCTAGTTTAGATGGGCTCGCCGACGACCGAGTTCTTGCGAGAGTCGACGTTCCCATACGGCGCCATGCCGACGTCGCCCTTGTAGCGCGCGTTGTGCTGGTTCATCCATCGGTTGAACGCCACCCGCTGCACCGCCAGCGACGCGGGGATGAGGCCGGCAAGCGCAATCACCGCAATCACAAGTGCCGCGATCGCAATGTCGCGCGTGTTGCTGTCGTCGCTGACAATCATCACAGGCGCAGGAGGGACCCCAATGGCGCCGACCTTGCCCTCGACGGCTGACACGCGCCCTTCGATCTCGTTGATGCGCGCGGTGTTCTTCAGGCGGCCGGCGTCGTCCGAGCGGGCCGAAACGTACGCGTGCACACCACGAACGTCCGCACGCAGCTTCTCAATTGCAAACGCAGGCTCTGCAGTGAAGAGGAGTGGCGCGGGTCAGCATGGAATTGCGAGGACGCCACAAGCACAACTGACTGGATCAAACGAAAACGAATCGTGACACTCACTCGCGACGTCCTCGACCGTGAGCGCCTCGGAAAGGCTCTGGACGGCCTTGGTGTTTGAGTGACCGCCGAAGACGTAGATCGTGTTGCCCACAGCCGCTGCGCTCGTGCGCATGCGGAGCGACGGGAGGTTCTCGGCGACAGTGAACTCGCCGGTGTACGGGTCGAAGACCTCGACGTCGTTGGCGGCCGCCGAGACCCACGTGAAGGGGTCCGACCCAATCTGTGGTGCGAGCAAAGCGTCAGCTGCGTCGAGAATCACTTCACGCATCACACCATGCGTTGGGCCAGCGTTGTGCGCGGTTTGTGTGACACGGTGCGGCGAGAGGAGGGCCATGCGTTGGGCCAGCGTTGTGCGCGGTTGCGCAGAGCTGTGTGTGACACGGTGCGGCGAGAGGAGGTCATGCGTTGGGCCAGCGTTGTGCGCGATTGCACAGAGCTGTGTGACACGGTGCGGGCAGAAGAGGGGGTTCACCTTGAGCTCTCCGCCGATGAGGTAGACCTGGTTGTTGAAGGCCACGCACGCCTTGTCCGCGCGCGGGATGTTGAGCTGCGTCGATGCCTGCGTCCACTTGTTCGTCGCCGGGTCAAACGCTTCGAGGAAGCCGTTGACCTGGACGTGGTCCCACGAGTCGCCCAGCGCAATCGAGTAGCCGCCAAACGCGTAGATCTTGCCAGCGAGCACCGCCGTCTCGAAATCGCCGCGACCGAGCCCGTTCGCAAGGACGGCGCCGGGGATGACCGCCCACGTGTTCGTGAAGGGGTTGTACTCCCACGTCGTGTTCAGCGTGCCGAGGTAGGTCGCCTCCCACCCGCCACACGCGATGATGCGGTCGCCGAGGGTGGACACGGCAAGGTCCGAGACGGGGACGGGAAGAGGTGCGAGGGTGCGCCATATGTCCGTGAGGGGGTCATACATCTCGACAGAGTCCAAGGGGGTGTCGTTCGCAAAGCGGCCACCCACAACTGCGAACATCAGAATAACGGAGAGACGTGAGGCCATGATCAAACCATGCATGCAAACCAAGGCATACTTGAATGGCAGTGAACGTGTGCGAGAGGGGCGGCGTGTGTGTGGATGGGTACGTGAGGGGATTGCGACGCACCGATGAGTTTGCCGTCCCACGCCGTCGCCGCGTGGCGATAGCGGGGCGTGGGCATGGGCGATGCATTCGCATTCCACGTGCTCGTGGCGGGGTCAAACACGGCCAGCGTGCCGGTGACCTGAAGTGAAGACGAGAACAGAAAAAATAAGAAACAGCAACTCATTTGCACAGCCGGCGTACGCGCTCGAGCACCACTCCTCACGTGATCCACACACCTCAAAGCAGATGTCGTTGCCGTCCGGGCTGTCCGTGATGCAGCCTCCCGCGACGTAAATCTTCCCGTTGATCGCCGTCGACGTGAGGTCGCTGCGAGCAATGCCCATCGGCGCGCGCATCGACCACGACGTCGCCTGCATCGCGGGCTCCACAATCGGATCGAGCAGCGCCTGGATGTCGAACAGGGCCAGCTGGCCATTGTCGGCGTACGAGAAGGCGGCGAGGAGGACGGGCTTTCCGGCGTCGTTCGGGTAGAACGTGAGGCTGACGGGACCCGCGGGACGGCCCGTGCTCACGTGCTGGACAAACCGAACGCGGCGAATGTCCGAGACGTCGTACACGAAAAAGCCGTCGCAGTTCGTGAGGCCCGCAAACGCGTACAGGCGGTCGTTGACCTTTCCGACCGCGATCGAGCCAGGCTGGCAGCCGCGGAAGGTGCTCGTCGCATCGGGGATGCCGCCCTGCACGTTGTAGCTGCCGACGCTCTTCCAGCCAACGGCGCGCTCAAACTCATCGCCAGAGTCGAAGAGAAGCTTCGCCTGCGACGACCACACGGAGAACGAGCGCGCGCCGGACGTGTACAGGCCCGTGTACTTGTTGTTCGCGTTCTTGCCGAGCCGCTTGTGCACTGCACGGGGAATGCGGGTGCGGTCAGCGATCAATGTTCATCCCCTCCCACCCTCCCACGCAAGCACCAAAAATCGCGCACAATCGATGGCGACAGGGACCCACCCTTGAGATTGGGGTACGTCGACTTGACGAACTCTGCGTCGCGGAACACGGCGCTGTCGAGGACAACCGACGCGTCCCCAAGCGAGACATAGTCGCCGTCGCGGCCGCCGCCGCCGTTCACAGTGATAAAGTAGGGCTTGCCATCGATGTACACGACCTTGCCTTCCGTCGGCTGGTAGAGGCCCAGAACGGGCGGGTTCGTCACAGTGACGCCATCGCCGGAGGTGGCGTCAATGCCGGCAGTCGCGACCGTGTGGTCCTTGGCGCCGAACGTCATGATGCGGAGGAGCTTGGCGTTGTCCAGGTCGACGACGGCGGCCGCGTTGTTGCTCGTGCACGTGACGTACGCGATCGTCGAATCGGCGGACACGACCACGAACGTCGGTTCAATGTCGACAGCCGTGTCGTTGTTGGCGAGGCCCAGCTGGACGCCGTTGTCGATGCGCACCGACGACAGGTCGGCGAACGCGACCGTCCGGACAGACGCCTGCGTCAGCGCCGCGGCGGCCGCAAGCACCTCCGCGGACGTGCGGAGCGTGCCGATCTTGGGGATGTCGTTGAAGAGGTTGACGATAGAGACAGTGCCCGGCGGGTTGATCAGCACCGTGTCGCCGCTGTACGTCGCGGGTCCCTCGTTCGCGACGACGACGCGGTTGCCGTCCGGGGTGAAGGTGACCTTGCGGGGCATCGCGCCGATGTTGACGGACGAGAGGAGCGAGAGGCTCGAGGCGTCGAGGAAGGCCAGCCGCGCGTTGTCGGTCCGCGTCGGCGGCACGATTGCCACGGCGAGGACGCCGCCAAACGCGTCGACCGCCGTGGGGTTGCCGGAGAAGCCGGGGATGAGGGTGCTCGTGTTGACGGACGTCGCCGACCCCACTAGTCACGAGTACATAAGTGAGAGGAGACACGTATTAGCGCATTTGGCCATCGACTCCACAGAAGAGATGTCGGATCAGCTTTAACCATAATATGGCGAGTGTACCTACGACTCTTTCTAGAAGAGAGAAACAGCGAAAGAGGAGGCATCCATGCATGATAAAGGATGCGGAAGGGGAAGTGCTGCACCCACGGTTGGAATCAAAGGCATCGATCGCGGCGTTGCTCGCGTCGACAGCGAACACGCGGTTGGTCGTAGAGTCCATCGCCGCGGAAATGTACGTGCCGAGGGGGGTGGTGGAAGCGCGACCTGTGCACGCGACATGTGAGAAGGGCGGGAAAAAACGGGCAATGTCGACCCCGCAATGGTATGTGTGTGTGTGTGTGTGTGTTGGGAGGGGGGGGGGGGGGGGGGGGGGGGGGGGGGGGGACCGTTTGCACAACGGCGTACGCGCATACCCACCGCTGAAGTACCCAATGCCGCGCATGGAGACGCTGACGGACTTGGGAAGGCGCGTGTTCGGCGAGGAGACGAGGACCCGCGCGGGCGTCGTCTTGGAGGCAATCGACGTGTGGTACACGCGGCCGTTCGTGTTGTCGCCGCGGAACCACGGCTTGAAGCACTTGGACTCGTCGCCCACGAAGACGTACGCGTTGCCCATAAGGCCCTCGACGAGTGCCTTGGCGGTGGGGTACGTGTCTGTGATGGGACGGCACGCAGCGACGCCCGCCGCGCACCCGCGAGTGCCCGTGGCCGTGCTGCCGACCCACTGCGACTGGTTGCGCCAGTTGGTCGCGCACGTGCGGAAGTCCTTGCACGCCTCGAACCACTCCTCCGCCCACGACGCACACACGGGCACCTACAGAGAATAAACGCGAACGTTAGTGAGAGAAATGAAAATGTACAGTTCGAGACAGATCGAGGCGCAACACGGACAATACCTGCGCCATAGGGGCGTCGGCATCGCCAGTGGCCCACGGGGCAAGGTACGGCGAGCACTCCTCAAAGCACGAGAGGTGCTTGAAGTAGGCCATGCACTGCGAGAATAGAGGCGCATGTTAGATACATCCCGGCCATTCGTGGGTCTAGGCAACAACTAAAAGCAGACATCGCCGGTGAGCGTGAGACACAATGCGCACACTCGCCTCGTTCGAAACAGGGCCACATGCTGTCCAGTTGGCGCCGTGGAGAGCGTCGAAGTTGGATGCGTCGATCTTTGACGTCACGCTTCCACGGCAGCACCCGTTGTCCTCCCACATGGCGCACGATTCGCCAGTGCTTGACTCGTGCTGCAATGCGACACACAACGTGAGCGAAGGAAAAAGGACGAAAAGAAACAACGGAGGTACAAGCGATGGTCGATGCAAGAGGGTGTCAAGCCGGTGTCTTCAGACCACACAAGTTGCAGCGATGGCGATTCGAAGCGACTGTCACTGCGCCAAGTACTTACAATGTGACCCCCCCGGCGGACATTGGTCGGGTCATTGAGGCACCGCTGCCCGACCTCAAGCGAAAAGCGCGACTCGTGGGCCGCAGCGAGCACGAGCATGCACGCGCACGCGGCAACAAAAAGAGCCGCCCGCATCCTCAAAGTGCAGTGGCACAGCAATTGCAGCGGTTGGTTCTGTCGACTTGACGAGCTGAGATGCGCTCTTTGAATAAGGCTGCACACGCGACACCAATGCGACTCTCCAAGTCGGCATTGTGCGAGTGGGCGGGTGGAGCGCGGCTTCGATTGCGTTCCATGGGCGTCTGTGTGTGCGCGAGTGTGTGACTCGGCGGTGAAGTGGGGCATGCACGTGGGTGGTGGCCATGTGGAGCATGGAAGTGAGTCCACTGTCCGCATGACGTCATGTCCGCCCGCATGGTGTCCCAGTTACTCGGCCGTGCTCATTTACGTTAAATCGCTGTGCATGAGGCATTATTGCGCACGTAAGAAGTGAAGGTCGGGAGTTTGGGGAAAGCAGAGCCCAAGGCACGGGAAGGAAAATCCGAAAATCCGAAAAAAAAAAAAAAATAAGAAACACACTTCATTCGAACTCATCGCAACAAGTTGCGCCGCTCGTCGTCCGCACTGCTGCTTCGCCGTATCTCCTGCTTCTCCGGGTACACTGTGGAAACAAACGAAAGACAAGTCAGTCTCACACACAATTGAACATATCGAAAAACACGGTGAGGAGACACAATCTAAACTCAACGCAGCGATACACAAATCGACACTCACAGAGTTGCTTGAGACCGCGACCAAAGTTCTTCATGTCGCGGTACGCAAAGTAGGCAAGCGCCGCCCGCAGCGCAATGGCCGTGACACCTGTAAATCCCACGGCGAAGCTCTTTGGTTGAGTGACCACAGCGTGTGACAAGACAATTGAACCCTCCTCCAACGCCAGACACACAGGACGATACCAATGGACGCACCTGCCACGACGACGGGATACGTCGCGAAGTTATCGTCGGGAGACTGTCTTAGAACGCGCACCACCACAAACACATTGTATGCGGGCTGCACAGCGGCGAGTGCGAGGAAAGCGATCATGCCGCCCTTCGACTCACGGCGCGCCTGCGTAGGACACGTCGGAGTCGGCACACACGGCACAAGCACATGTACACGAATGCAGACCACAGCACACAAACGCACAAGCGCATATATGAGAAAGAGAGAGACCCACCGAAGTGTAGCCGAGGAACGCCCACGCGAACGAGAGGACAAGGCCGGCGATGTTGATGGCAAGCTCGGCGTTGACGACGAGCCCCGAAAACGCGCTCATCATGACGAGTGTCACGCCCAGCTGAAAGTCAAACTTGAGAAGGGCGAGGAACCGCGTGTGCGCCGTGTACATCTCTGCGGGCGTGCCGTTGGAACAAGAGAGCGATGCGTTGGAAGTCGAATAATAGAGTACGCGCAGTGGGAGAGGAGAGGAGCAATGTAGCGCGGTTTTG
>CALSCQ010002531.1:0-10881 GCA_943704525.1 Pigoraptor vietnamica | reverse complement strand
CCCCCCCCCCCCCCCCCCCCCAACTCTCTCCCGCAGGCTCGCGGCGTCCCTTCCGACGGGCCTTGCGTTCGTGTGCATGGACACCAAGGACATTCCGAAGGCGATGAAGCAGATCTTCACGTCGACGATGCTCAAGGCGCGCATGTGAACTCGCGCGCACACAAAGACTGCATTGCTAATACACGGTCGGTCGTGCTTGTTCATAATGGCGATCCCAGTCGTGTGCCTCTTTTCTTTTGCCCCGGCCACTCACTACGTTACACCAAAAAGACGGGGATCAAGTCAAATGTAAACACAACCCTTTGTGGCACCGCGTGAGTGCGAGTAGCTCCGCCGCACTGCGACCCCTCGGCAGCCTGTCGTTGCTTTCAAACTGCCTAGATTTAGAGTGAGTCAATTTGGCCCGCGTGGACGAGATCCCGGCCCTCCTCGACTGGCGCGGATGACGAAAGTGCAGTGACGATTGTGCAACGTCAGCAGATTCACGACACCACACGAACTGCCGCGCCTCTCCAAAACCGGCACAACCGCACTCACAAACCCACTCTCCACTGAAAGCGTTAGTTCTTGCTTCTCCATTGAAGAGGCTGTTGTCTTTCTACGCTGTGGGCTATGGACTCGTCGTCAAGTGGCCTGCGTAAGGGCCCTCCACGGCGCAGGCGTCGCGTCGACGGAGATGGCGCCGCCGAGGCAGTCTCCGTTGCTTCACCCGTCGCCGTTTCTACGCCGGTACCTCTTGCTGTGTCTCCGCTGTTGTGTGCCGCGCGTCGAAGAGAGCGTTCTTGGAACGGTTACAAGCTGGATGATCTCAAATCGGGCCTCCAAAAGTACATCCGTCGCGGCGTTCTGGACAAGGGGTTGTACTGCGCGGCCGAGTTGCATCTCTTCCTGCACGCGCCAGAGGGCGGCGAGCACATACGCACCAACTTCATCCACAGGCTCATGGTCACTGTGCTTGAGGACGTCGGGCTTGGTGGGATGCACTTGTGGTCTTTTTTCGCGAGCGCATTCGAGGCACTGCTGCGCGATCGAAAGAAGATCCCGAGGGATGTTCACGCGGAGGAGTCGCACATCGTGCGCGTTGTTGCGACGGCGTGCGCTGCGTACAAGGACAGGACGTGCTCGCATCTCCGCGCCGTCACAAACCGCGACCCGCTGACACTGGCGATCGCCCTGCAAACGTCGCCCGAAGTGGTTGCGCTCCACGCAGAGTTCATCGCGGCCGAGACGAAGGCGCGCACTCGCGAAAGGGGATCTCGTCGCTCTGTTCGACAGACACGCGGCCCTGTTTCGTGCTGCCCTCGTTCAACGCCGTTGGGTTGCAGTCTTTTGGGCGCGCTGCCTGGCCGAGTCGTCGTTGCGCGTGGACACAAAGGGAAAAAAGAAGCCCGTGTGGCGCGTGTTTGAAATATTGGAGGACGTCGCACGCACGTCCGTCGCCGGCGCAGCGTTCAACGTAAACGCTGTTCGCATCGCGCGAGCGTGGTATTCTGAGCTTGAGAACTTGCGAGAGTGCTTCACGTGCTGGATGCTCCTCATCGCCGCGCGCGTTCTTGACGTGCGTGCGGCGGCGCCGTCTGCGGGCGAGTCCGCCGCAATTGCATCGTCAATACCTCTCTGCGATGTCAACTGCCGCGGTGTAACGGTCGTGCTCGACCCTTTCGTGTTGGACAAGCACACGTTACACGGGAGGAGCAAGGCGCATAGGGCGGAGAACCCGACAGCCGTTTTTGCGATGGAGGGCGCGTGGGTGGCGCACGAAAGCACGCACACGCAGAGACCGTTCAAGGCGTTTTACGAGGCCGTGCGCTGCGTGCAGGGCGCAGAGGGTCGCGCGGATTCCGTGCCGAAGCGGCTTGTCGGTGCGACCGACTCTGAGGTCGCCGCGTTCGAACTCGTTCTCCGTGCGCAGTTGACCACGGCCAAGGGGCGCGCTGACACTTATTTTGCTGTGGAGCGTTCGACGAATGCGCAGGTGGTGGTGAAGGGCCCCCTCTCCGACGTGCACGCTTGTGCAGCGACAACTGCGGCTGGGTGGAAACAGCGTCATGGACTGCCCTTCTTGCCCGTGCGCATTGTATGTCTTCGTCCCGATCGCTGGCCGGAGGGCGTTGGGCTAGGACTGCGCAACGGAATCGATCGCCGTGCTGCGGCGTCCTTTCTCGTATCGCCGTCGCTGATACCCTTTGACAAGCTCGTCGCGCGCGTGCACTCGAGCGACAAGTGGGCGCCCACTGCCGTGTTGGACGCCGAGGGACTCGCGAACCCTCCGCACGTGTCGGAGTCGTTGCTCAAGGATAGTGCCGTTGCGATGGCGGATTATGTGCGCGCGGTGGTGACCCGATGGGTTCTCGGCATCGCCGATCTCGCAGACCGCAACTTTATAGTGAGAGGAGATGGGCGTGTTGTGTCGATTGACGAGGAGGGGCGCCGGGCATTTGTCTTGCGGGAAGCGCTGCGCTCACCGGGACGGCCGGCATCGATCGCAAAGTGGATTGGGGAGAACCATGCACTGCTTGGGGCGGACGAGTGGACTGTGGACGAGAGCGTCAACGCTGCGGAGGGTGCTCTTGAGAGACTGCGGATCGCGCAGAGCAAGTCGACGCTCGTCGACCTCCTTCGCTGAAGCGCACTGACTCGGTGAGTTCTGCGGTCGCGTTTTCGTGCGGGCGGTTTGGCGGTGTTTGCATGAAGGGGAATCGTGTGTTGTGTGAACTGGAGTGTGTGTGTGTGTGTGTCCGTGTGTGGTCTCATGACGTGTCGGCCCTGTGTGCCAGTTTGTGTTTAGTCCTTGTGTGTCTACACACCGCTGTTTGCTGATCAAGCGCTCACCCTCCGCTGTGTATTGCAGAACTGATTTTTCAGTGGTGTCTCTGAGTAGCAGCAGTATCCAAAATAAAATGTAAACAGCGTTGACTGTGGTTTGAACTCGTACATTGTCGGGCTCGGTCGTGTGGCCGCCGGCACCGGCGACTCGACTGCAAGTCCGACCTCTGAACCGACTCAATTGCCAGTGGTGCCATACTTGTGCCCGTCGCCGGTCAGTCAGTCGATAACCGCTCTCCCACCATGGACCCTCACACTCACGGCAGTCTTTCCAATGGTCCAGTCCCTTTAGTCCCTCGGCGGGGCCAGTAGTATCAGTTCTCGGCGTCCGGTCAATGTGGCTGTTCGCACGGGGTACTCCCGTGAGTACCCCTGTCTCGAGGACTGAAAACGACCCAAATTTTCCACTATTTTTTAGGGTCATTGTCCAGTTCTCGTTGAACGCCCCCTCACATTGTACGTTTAATAATAGGTGAGGGTTTGGATCTACCCATTGTCCAGCAGAGCGTTTGTATGGCAAGGTGGATGTTACGTCCCGCAACTCATTTTTGTGAAAGTTAGGGTGGGGGTTTCCTTCTCTCGTTGTTGTTGTTTTTTGCACCAATCACGTGGGGGTTGGCCCACACGCACACTCACTCACACCACGCTCTCTCTCTCTCACGCGTGCATGCTCTCTGCCATTAATATTCGCTCTCAAGGCGAAGGACGCACCAAGTGGATTCGGGTCCGTGCGTTCAGAGTTTGACGGAGTGCGCTTTTGACATTTCAGAGGGTGCACTCGCGCGTGGGTGTGCGCTCCTCCCATGGCGTCGCGCTTTCCGCTCGCGTTGTTGGCGCTCTTTGCGCTTGCGACGACGACGCTTGCCGCCGACAAATTCGGCGACTGTCCCACTCCGCTCGGTGGCGTGTGGGTGGGCACTACGGCTTCAAGCGCCGCTGTGGTGTTCAACGTCACGGGTGGATGCGGTCCCTCGAGCGTCCTCAAGGTCGGCTCGAGTACGAACACGTACGTAAGCTGTTGTTGCGTTTTCATGCTTGCAATCTCGATTGCATTATCATTAGTTCGCATAGTGTTTCTGTTCCTCCACAGGCGAATAACCCTCGTCCCTTCTCTCCATTCCTTCTCACCAAGTATTACGTCCATCACCTGTGGCGCGGCCACCGGGGGCGCTGTCCCTCTGACGCTCACGTTCGATAATGTTGATGCTGGGTCCGGCACGGCCACTCTACCTGCCGACCCCATCAACGGCGCCCTCGTTCTCTCGATCATGCGTGCGAGCGTATCGGTCGTCGACAGCGTGTCCCTTTCGCGGCAGCCCGCCGATAAGGTCTCCGCAGTGGGGCGTGCGCTGTACGCCATTGAGACGTGCCGCACAACGAACGCGACGGTGTTTCTCTACCCCGGCGTTTACGCGCACAACATGTTCCCGAGGGACGTCACCAGGACGTACCGGTCGGCGTTGGGTCCAAGCACCGTCTTCATCAATGCGACGGGCTCGAGCAGCAAGACGGCGCCGGTGTCTTTCTTTTCGGGCGTTAATGTTACGTTCGACGGCGTTACGTTTACCGGCCCCGCCTATACGACCTCGAAAGGCGCGTTTTATGCGGGGAAGTTTGGCACTCTGACGGTGCTCAACAGC
Organism: Pigoraptor vietnamica; assembly: GCA_943704525.1. Lineage (NCBI taxonomy): Eukaryota > Filasterea > Ministeriida > Capsasporidae > Pigoraptor > Pigoraptor vietnamica. Next base: position 6,415 of record CALSCQ010002531.1, on the reverse strand, counting down.
AAGGTCGTCGACATGTACGGACCTCTCCTCGACGGGGCCGTGAATTCCACGATTGTCGTCGACGGATGCGAGTTTTACCTGACGACCATTCCGATCGTGGACTACTACCCCAAATATGGCCCTGTTCGAGGCGAGGATGCCAATTTATACGTCAGGAACAGCTACTTCCACGGTGAGGAGCGGTTCTGTGCTTAGCTTAATTTCTTACATTGCTTACAATGTGGCTTGTTCGCCATGTCTTCTCGCGATTGCAGACCTCGTCAGTATCAGCGTCGGATGTATTCGGGCTGTCATTGCGGACATATCGACGTCTGTTTTTCGGAGGAACGCCTGCGGCGGCTCAATCGCGCGTGAGGTGGACGCTTCCTGGCGTGGCCAAGACAATTGGGTCGGGGGCGGGGCCATTGCGAGCATCAACGGCACCCTCTCAATAAGCTCGTGTCTTTTCGACGGAAATCAGGCGATGGACGGAGGAGCTGCCATAGGATCATGGCTGGGATCGGTTACGATCGATCATTGCGAGTTTCGCAACAATACGGTGAGTGCGACGTGTCTCTTAACATCGAAATGAGGCGCAAAGCAACACACTGTTACACGGGGTGCCCAATTTATTTCATTGCGCCCAAGCGGTTTATGATGCGACCTGACGCTTCCGAGTTTTCCGCAGGGATTGGGGACGGGCGGCGCCGTTTTCTACGACTGCTACACCGGCGGCGGAAGCCTGGTAATCACAAGGTCGAAATTCACGGGCAACACCGCGTTGGATGTCGAAAACGAAGAGACTGGCGAGACAACCTACGGCGGCGGCGGCGCGATTTTTATGGGCGCCCCTTGGCACCACGCCGAACCCGACTTTGATTACACGGTCGGCAAGTGCGATATGCACATTACTGACTCGTCATTCACGGGGAACGTCGCGCATCCACTTGGGGACGGCGGCGCAATCAAGACAGTGATGAATGTCTACCTCGTTGCGATGCGCACGAACTTCACGGCTAACGACGGTTTCTACGGGGGCGCGATGTGGATCAGTTCAAAGGGGTCGGTTGGGCTGGACACGGTGCTTGCGACGGGAAACACGGGCATGGAAGGAGGTTTTATGAACGGCGATTCGGCATCGGAAGTGCGCGTACAGAGCTCGAGTTTTGTGTCCAATTCGGGTCGCAACGGGGCCGCTTTTTACCTTTTGGGTACGTCTGCAGTAGATGTCTAGACTCGCGCTCGCTCGCGCGCCACACACACGCACACACCCATAAATACGCAAACACTCATACCACACATTAGGCAACCCATTTCAAGTATATTACGTATGACCAACAACCGTTTGCTTTCTTAAACTGCCTAGGCGGCACGTTCAAGTCGTTGGCGAACCTCTACGATTCGAACTCTGCGATTGTGGATGGCGGCGCGGTTTATTACTCTCTCGGCGGCTATACGATGTCGATGACTTCGACGGACGATATTCTCAATGGAAACATGGCCAGCGAGCGCGGCGGCGGATTTTTTGTGTCTCACAATAAGCGGTATGCGAAAAAGAAATCGGTGACTATCAAGTCGGCGACGTTCTCGGGCAACCGTGCGTTCCAAGGCGGCGCCCTTGCCATTTTCACCGAGACATCGACGCTCGACCGCGAGAGAGGCCAGCCCCATACAGCGGACGGTAACGTCACCGTTTCCGTCCAGAACTCGAAGTTCGTTGGCAACAGCGGATCAACGGGCGGTGCGGTCATCACGGGCCCGTACGTCGTGCTTTCATGCGACAGCATTGAGTTTGACAGCAACACCGGCCAAAAGGGCGGTGTCGCGTATCTCGCGGGGAACTCGCGTCTGCTCGTGACGAATTCGATCGTTTCGAACAACCGCGCTGCGCTCGGGGGTGCGTTCCTCGTCGACGACATGGGCCGACTTCTGCTGCAGAGCTCTTCTGTCCACGATTGCTCGTCGTCGTCGAGTGCTGGCGCGATTCTCGCGGGCGTGGCGTCGCAGGTGGACGTGATCAGCTGTAAGGACGTTCACGACAACAACGCGGACGAGAACGGCGGCTTCATGTCGGTGATCAACAACGCGCGCGTCACGATCACAGACTCGCTCATCGTGAACTGCTCGGCGGCGCAGTCAGGCGGCGCGTTGAGCGTCTCGGGGGGTTCGTTCCTGTCCGTCACAAAGACGAATTTCACGGAAAACTTCGGCGGCGGCGATGGTGGTGCGCTTGTGCTCGGTGGGACGTCGGCGGTGACCCTCACGAACACTTTCTTGAGGGATAACGAGGGCGCGTACGGCGGCGCCATCAGCATCATCAGCAAGGCGAAGCTTATGACGAATGGCGCCGTCTTCACCAACAATGTGGCGCGTGCGGAGGGCGGCGCCATTGCGATTGACGACGTGTCGTCCGCGGACATCGCGCTGAGCACGTTTTCTGGCAACGACGCGACCGGGCAGGGTGGTGGCATCTCGGCGCGCGGCCACTCGGTGCTTGTGGTGCGGAATTCGACGTTCAGCGGCAACTCGGCGGCGTGGGGTGGCGGCATTTCGGCCGAGAGTGTCCTCGAGAACTCGAACTTTGCCAACGATCCGAACGCCGTTGCGTTCCTTCGCTTCAACGTATCGGACAGCGTGTTCTCCTACAACAGGGTGACCCTGAACACGGACACGTACAGCGGTTGCGGAGGCGGCCTCTTTGTTCTGGACGGGCAGGCTGACGTGAGGGGTGTGACTCTTCTCCTCAACACGGCGGTGTATGGCGGCGGTCTCTACTTCACGACCCAAACGAACGACTCGACCGCGACGCTCGCTGTGAGCGGCTCTGTCTTTGATTCGAATCACGTCGACTCGAAGGGTGCCGGCGCGTACATCGACGAGTCGCCGCGCTCGTCCGTCTCGTTCTCGCGCGTGTCGATGTTGCGCAACGTCGCTGCCGAAGCCGGCGGCGCCGTGTACCTTAATGACAACGACAAACCCGAGCCGAGGGGTCTCTCATCGATCTACAACGAAGGCAATATTGCGACCTTGTACGGTTCGGACTTCACGGGGCCGGGCGCACACTTGAGCGTAGCGCCGGTGTCCTCAGTTGGCATTGTCTTCGCGGGCGACCCGTTCCCGGACATCCTTCTGAGTCTGCTTGACCGGTACAACAATTCGGCGGCGGTGACGGGTTCCGAGGCGGAAATCTACGTGACGCTCGTTCGCATCTCTGATGGGAAGGTGTTCAACGGGACGTTCATCGACAACAGCGACAAGAGGAACCTTGATAGGGGCCGCACGACGTTCCGTGGGCTTGCCGTGTATGTCGAAGCCGGCAACTATCGCCTTACGTTCGGCACGACGGGCATCGGGGCGTCTGGATACATTCCCATCACTGTCGCCGACTGTGCGTCGGACAGCTCGCGCACGTTGTACGGCTCTCCGCCGCACCAGAAGTGCGTCAAGAGTGAGTATGTCGGAGTAGTGTGGCCCGTGCGCTTTTGTATGCGCATTTGTGTGTGTGTGTGTGTGTGTGTGTGTGTGTGTGTGTGTGTGTGTGTGTGTGTGTGTGTGTGTGTGTGTGTGTGTGTGTGTGTGTGTTCTGTATGTGGTGTGCGCGTTTCTATGTGGTGCGTGTTGTCTTAATTTTGTCGTCATTCGTGCTATGCGAATCGCAGAGTTCAGCGAGAGCAAAGGGCTGCGCTATGCGTTTGTGGCGCTTGCCGTGATCGCGGAGGTGATTGCGCTGGGACTTGCCGCCACTGTGATTCTCCTCCGCGAGCACGAGGTCATCAAGGCCGCAAGCCCTCTGGTGCGTACTATACTGGCAATGGCAACGTGGGTGTCGTGCAATGCCTTTCCATACGCGCTGTTAATGGGTTTGGTTCTATCTCGCGTGGAGTCGATGGGCGATCGTGCTCTATATATGTTGTTGTTTACACGCGGACTAATTGGACGCATGTCCACATCCGACGCAGTTCTGTCTTATTCTCCTCGGCGGCTGCGTGATTGCGCTCACCGTGATATTCTCACTGGCGCCCGTCGCTTCCAATGCCACGTGCGTCGCCAACGTCTGGCTGGGCCACGTTGCCTTCGCAATGACATTCGGCGCGCTCTTCGCGAAGAACTACAGGTGTGTGTGTGTGTGTGTGTGTGTGTGTGTGTGTGTGTGTGTGTGTGTGTGTGTGTGTGTGTGTGTGTGTGTGTGTGTGTGTGTGTGTGTGTGTGTGTGTGTGCGCGCGTGAAAACGCTTGGCCGGCCAACGAACTTTCTTCCTTCTGCAGAATCATGGCCATTTTCAACAACAAGAAGATGCGTCAGCGTCTCCGCGCGACGTCAGACAGCTTCCTACTCTCCCTGATTTGCGGCACTGTCGGCATCGCGATCGTATCCCACTCATCTCTCCCACTCGCACACACGCACGCACATGCGCACTTTCGCATCTCTGCGACCAGTCGCACGCACATACCAGGCTGTATTCTGCACAGCTCTTTCCTTGACTTGTTTGTCCATCTTGTGTTCTGAATAATAGTTGTACCTCATTATCTGGTCGGCCGTTGACATGCCCAAGCGCGACGAGAAGTTCGACCTGACGAAGAACACCGTCACGTACCTCTGCGCCTCGCACTCGTCCGCGTGGGCGTATGCCCTTTACGGCATCGAGGTGTGTACCTGTGCGTTTAGTGTGTTGACCCCTGTATCATGGCCTCTGCCTGAGTGTATCGCTCTTATACTGTACCTCGGGTGAATCAGTCCGCCCTGTACTGGCAATGGAGGTCTCCTGATTCAGTCTCGCCTGCACACTCCCAGGGCGTTTCGCTTGCGTTCGGCGTGTTCCTCGCGTGGAAGACGAAGAAGGTCCCCTCCAAGTTCAACGAGTGGGTGCTCATGAGACAGTCACGCGCGCGCTTTAAGGTTTGCGGCTACATCGGCTAACACATTCCTTCCCCACCCCTTTCTTTCTTCCCTCGCTTTAGGTCCAAGTTCATTGCGTTTTCGATCTGGTGAGATTGCGCCGTCACTTTCTCTGTTGTTTTGTTTAGAACAACGGCAATCACGCACTGCATCCCTCTTGCTTCCAATCACACGGACATGCTGCATCCCCGGTTGCCGCGGCCGTACCACACCACACTTTCTTGCTCGTCTCGCGTTGCTTAAAGAGATGCCCCGTCGACTCCTAACGCACTCCCTCTGCCCCCCACAAACACAGGAACATCACGGTCATCGCAGTCATCATTCTCCCCCTCAACTACGCGCTCGACCAGTCCAATCCAGACACGCAGTTCCTGCTCACTTCGGCGGGTCTTCTCATTGCGACCGTCGGCGTCATGGGCCTCATTTTCGTTCCCAAGCTCCACGCATACCGCAAGGGCGAGCTCTGTGAGTCCGCGTCACGGGCGTGTGTTCGCCGCTTTTGTGTTAATGGCGGGCACATGCGCTATCTGTTAACGACCAATTCATGAATTGCTTCCGTTATATAATTTATGGACAGTCCTGATTGAGCGTTGTTTCCTTTTTTTTTTTTGCAGCCCGCACTATGAGCCAGTCGATTCTCACCGAGTCGACGTCGAATGTGGCGATGAGCGAAACGCCCGGCCTCAGCCTCACGCTCGCCGAGAACAAGTTCAAGGAGGAAATTGCGGCACTTAAGGTGGGAAGCAGTGGCATCATGTGCTGCTTCATCTCCCTATTGCCACGCACGCTCACACCATTTAGGCGCACACGACACATGCGCATTCTCCCCATACTGACACGCAATGTCAGCGGACGTCTCATCACTCACGGGCGTTGCATTCTTTGCGACCCGTAGGACAAGTACGACAAGGCCGTGCAGGAAAACTGCCAACTGTGGCAAGAGAACGAGTCGCTCGTGAAGAAGCTCAAGGCGGCCAACGAGGCCAAGTGAGGGCGCTCTCTCGTCTATCGGCGACGAAGCTGCGCGCACGTACTGTTGCCGTCACACTGTTTCGCGCATCGCTCGTATCTGTTTCTGCGCTCTCCTGCTTTTCTTTTCTCTTTTTTGGCGTTTGCGTTTTGCGACCTGTGCCTCTGGAAGCTACGCTGCGCGGCATTGCACGACGCTCAGCAGCAAATTCGAATGTATATCCGAGGCCGCACAATTAACTAATGGCGCTCCGTTTTGCCTCCAAGTCAGAGGCAGCACAGCTCGCGGCACTGCGTCACTGCTATTGTTCAACTCTTGTTTTTCGTCAATCGGTTTTGTTTGCACACATTGCATGAATGCGCCAGGCAAAGGGCACTTCACGACCGATAGTCCCATTCCAGATGGACTTTGCTTCGCTTCGCTCCTCTCTTCACTTCTTGGGAACGTACTTCTCCGGCCCAAGCATGAGCTCGGGGCGCACGAGGCGATCAAACTCCTGGAAAACAAAGCGCGCGATGGGTCAGGACTTGCACAGTCCGCCGGGTTGCCGAAGTGGCACGCCCCCCGTCC
>CALSCQ010002529.1:0-44031 GCA_943704525.1 Pigoraptor vietnamica | reverse complement strand
CCCCCTTGCCCTCCCGAACACGCCCACTCACCCGCCCCTCCAATGCAGCAAGCACGTCCACTGCGAGCCCCGGATGTCCCATTCGAAGGGCGTCGCGCGCAAACTGAAAGTCGTCGTACGTCGAGTCGCCGCGCCCAATCGCCTCCGCACGTGACCGCGCGTGCGCTTGCAACAACTGTGACGGGGCCCTGAGCCGTAGAAGGCAACGCGCAACATCGCCGTGGAGCGCCGGTTCAAACGGAATACGCTCGACGGCCTCGCACACGGACGCCGCCCACTCCACACGATCCCCCGTCAGGCCAAACAGACGTCCGAGCAAACGCAAGCAAAGTGCCAAGCGAGAGCCGTCTGTACGGGACACCAACGACTCGCCATTGCGTGCATGGGACAAGAGGGACACAACCACACCGGCACATGTACGTGCACACTCTTCGTCGCGTATCGAATCGCTGACAACCGCATTCAATGCGCCGTGCACGTCGTCGTCGCTCCACGTGGCGCCCAGGTGCCCCGAAACCGCGCGCGCACACAACGACGTGGCCATCACACGGACGTCCGAAGTGGAAAGGAGGTTTGCTGAGGAAGCCTCTGACAGCGCGCCGAGCGCAGATGCAGCGAGGGAGCCGCTCAAAGACACACACCCCAACAATGCATCGACAAGCGACGTCGCTGCCAACGTCCCCGCGCAGGCTGCGAGCAGCCGCCCCTCAAACAGGCGCGTCGCAGCGACGAATAACCAGCGGCGTGCTCGATCGTTACCGTCGCGTAACAGAAGGCGCGCCATGGAGGCTACGTGCGTCCCATCGAACTCTTGTGGTGCGACGCGGGCGAGCGTGGCCACATGAAGAGCACAGTGCGATTGCACGCACGAGCGTGGGTCCTCGGCGGCAAGAGCCAACAAGAACGAAAGAAGGGGAGGAACCACACCGGAGCGAACAGCGCGCGTGGCCAGTTGCGTCATGGATGTCGTCGCGGCAAGGACGAAAGCGCGCGTGGGGTACGAGCGCACGAGCGCCATGCACAGCTCCATAGAACGCGCAGCCGCGGCATCGCTGCGGTGTGCGTGTCGGAAGAGGCGCGCGAGAGAGGCCTTGCGGTCCAACGGCGTGTCGGAAGAGTCGACCATGGTGGCCGCCGCGTCTGCGACGGACGCGGCGAATGCTGCCGAGCGCTCGGAAATGGCGTCGGCAGCCTCGATGGCGGACGTCGCTTCCTCGGGTGTGCGCGACGCGAGTGACACGGTGACGCAGTGGTGGACGTCACTGCGAGGAAACTGATTCAATCGACAGAACAACTGAAGAGGGCGTGCAGAAAGAGGGCTCCATTGCAAACGGACAGAGGCGTTCGAGACCCCAACACTCGAGTCGAGAATGACAAACAATCGAAACAGTACATAACGAGGCGCACACAACAACAACATCGCCGTCACTCACACGCTGTCGGCGACGACGGGTGCGAGGGCAGCGAATGCGCGCAGCATGAGTGAACGGGCGATGGCGTCGTTGCTGTGCGACACGGCGTGTAAGCGACGGACCACTTCGTCCGTGCTCACGGCGCGGGAAAGGTCCGCCGCCGACTCCCGGAAGACGCTGACCAGACACGCGCGCAGCGTATTGTCCCTGGGCACACGCGCGGTTATCCGCGTGAGTGGACAATATCAAGCCAAAGGAACACAACACCAGCTAACTCAGTAGAGAGAGGAAGGAGGCCAATTGCCCCGCGAGCGTCACAGCTATTGAGGCGAAGGAAGAATACGAAACAGCATTCCTTGGCGATGACACAGGGCTAGAGGTGTGCCGCACATGACGCACAAACCTGTGCCCACACAGTGCGAAATAAGCTATGGAGGCGAAGGAAGCGAATTTAAAACAGCATGCTTTGGAGATGACACAGGGCCACATTAGGGCCCCTATGTGGCCAGCGCACAGGCTCACTCAGTGAATAAGCTATGAAGGCGAAGGAAGCGAATACAAAACAGCATGCTTTGGAGATGAGCTACGGGAGTGCTGCGCATATAGTGACGCACAGCGCACAAGCTCACCCACTCACCCAGTGCGGAATAGGTCAGAGAGCTTCAACAGCGCCGTGTTCGCAATGACCGGCGACGGAAACTGCGAGAAAAGGCGAGGGAAAAATGCGACGGCCTCGCACTGGGCGGCGCGCGACGACGAGCGCAGCCCTGCGAAGTTAAGCGGGATTCTCTTGTGAACAAACTGCACGCTATGCACGCGCGTTGGATGCGACACACACTTGCTTGCTTTGAAATAACACGCACACACACGCACACACACGCACACACACACACACATACACACACACACCACACACATACACACACACACACACACAACACACACACACATACACACACACACACACACACAACACACACACACATACACACACACACACACACACACACACATACACACACACACACGCACACACACGCACACACACACACACACACACACACACACACACACACACACACACACAAAATACGCACACCAACAGGCCGATGCATTCACGCGACGCAACCCGTCACTACCGGGCACTAACCTGTGTCGAGAGCAAGGAGTATGCGTGTCGCGGCATCGCTGTCGCCAGTGTTAAAGAGGGGAAAGTGCGAGTGCGACGGCCACGAGGGCAACGTCGCACCACTCGCAGCAGAGGGCGCACCCCCAGACGCCGACATCTCGCTGATTGTGCAAAGTACTTGTGTGTGTGCGCGTCCCTGTGTGCCCAAAGTACGTTTTTTGAGTCTCAGTGGCTCCACGTACCAGGGCCGGCACGGACTCGGCAAATTTCTGTTAATCAGTTGGCGACTTTTGGGACTATCGACGGCGACAAATTCACTGCTGCATATCGGCTGTTGCACGTGGCGGCCGGCGCGTTTCGGGCCATGCATCATGCAGTCCAATCATGAGGACTGAACACAACAGTCCTCTTGCGGAGGTGTCTTTGTCAACAGAAGTGTGTCGGTTCAGTCCTCTTGAGTCCAATCTGATCTTTCAGTGTGCGGTGCGTGCCGGCCAACTGGCCGGCTCCGACTGTTGGCCGTTGCCGATTGTCAGTCAGCCTGTGCCAATATTACCCGGCAGTTCAGACTCAGTCTCTACTGCCGGCAACGCCAATGGAGGCAAATTAAAGGGCCACTTTCTCCAAACTGACGACCTTTTTTCCATTGCAATTGATAAAAGGCTCCGTGCGGATAACACGTACCCAGAGGGACCGCGCACTGTGCGCCAGTGTGGACGCTCTCACTGATGACCGCGGACAAGTCCTTTAGCAATCCGAGAGCCGGGTCGAGCGCCGGAGCCGGCCGGTGGACGCGGCCAAGCGCAGAGACGTCTGCTTACAATTTTGCACATCCTTAAGGCGAGCGTGTGGACACCCGTCCGAGCGCCGAGACGTCTGTAACACCCAATTGTGGTCCCAAAGATGGAGCGTGTGGACGCCGTCGAATGCAGAGACATCCTTCACTTTATTGCACCATGATAAGTTGAGGTCATGCACACGACCGAGCGCAGCGATGCCGCTCACGGCCGCCGCAATGCGACAGGTCCAGCTTGTATAGCCCACCCAATATGGACACGTCAGTCACGCGCCTACAAAACGAAAGCGTTAGCGAATGTACGCGTCCGAGAGCCGAAACGTCGTCAACGTACTCGCAACGCGCGAGATCAAGCGCGCGAACACCGCCCAAGCACACACGTCCGACAGGCCGAGGCATTTTCGGAGCGAGAGCGTGTGAACGTTGCCGAGTGCCGACACGTCCAGAGGATAGTCCCCGAGGTTGACGAGAGCGACAGAGCGCAGCCCCGCAAACACGGACAGATCGCACGACAGTCTCCACACTCACGGATTTGCGTGCGACACCGAGATCTGCATGCGCTGACACGCGTGATTGAGGGCATACTCGATGCCGATCTCAGACGGCTTTTTCGTCACGAAACACACGTGCGGCGTCACGGCGCGAGACCGCGGCCGCCCCCAGCGAAGGGGGTGGCAGCGCCCCCGCTGCTAGGCACTGGAACGCGTCGTCGTGGCATGGCGGAGGGAAGAGCAGCGATATGTATGAGCACACAGGAAGCCAAAAGGCATCGCATCAGAAGTACGTCACTCCATGAAGTCGTCATAGGGTTGCACTTGCTACGTCATTGTGAGCGCACAAGCCACGTGCAACCGTGATTTGCCAATTTCGCAATTCGGTAAATGGCGTCGCCGATCCATTCGAACGACACTCTTGTCTTTGCGTGTGTCTCTCCCCACCAAGTAAGAGGGGAAGGCGCGAGGTATGGCGGCGTCTAACGCAGACATGTATGACGACGCTGACGACGATGCCGTGCCGCTCGGTGTGCGAGGTGGCGCGGCGATCTCAGTAGCGCCCGCGTCCGCTCAAGCGCCCGCACCCGCACACACCAGCGCGAATGGACATGCAGCAAGTGATGAGGACGCGGGGGAACAGCATCAGGGCGGTGAAGAGGAAGAGGAAGAGTACGACTACGACGACGCGGACGAAGTGGAGGAGGAGGACAGCGACGACGGCTTCGATTGGGAGGACGCCCGGGGAGACTTTACGAAGCAGCTGAACGCCGCGCGACAGGGACTCTCCGTGCGACCGAATGCGGCGGCAACGGCGCCTGCGACCAAGGCGGTGAAGGCGACGCTGCAGCCGAGCGAGAAGGTGTTCACGAAGTTCTACACGCGAATCAACGTGGAGCGATACGACGGCCCTTCGCTCTCGGACACTGTTACCAATCGCATGCTGGAAACCACGCGGCGAGCGGACAGCGATCGGCTGCGAGTGACGGACAAGTCGGATCGCGCCACGACGGAGCAGGTGGGAGGGCACGCATCACGAGCGTAGGAGGGGCAGCCAGTGGTTCTGTGTGTGCATTTTCTGCAGCCACCGCTTTGGACAAACACGTGTGCGGCAAGGTGTTGCCTTGCGGCTGTTGACCCTCGGCCGTCCACGTGACTGCGGTTGCTGCAGGTGCTGGATGCGCGCACGCGGATGATTCTCTTCAAGCTCCTGAGCCACAACTTCATTGACGAAATCAACGGCTGCATCAGCACGGGGAAGGAGGCGAACGTGTACCACGCGGCCAACGGCGAGGGCGAAGAGGTCGCGGTGAAGGTGTTCAAGACGTCCATTCTCGTCTTCAAGGACAGGGACAAGTACGTCACGGGCGAGTTTCGCTTTCGCCGCGGTTACTGCAAGAGCAACCCGCGCAAGATGGTCAAGGTGCGAAAGCGGCGCTGTAATTGTTGGGCGGAGTGCGGCGTGGTAGAAAGAGGTGCAGAGGATGTGTGTGTGTGTGTGCGTGCATGCGTGCGTGTGTGTGTGTGTGTGTGTGTGTGTGTGCGTGTGTGTGTGTGTGTGTGTGTGTGTGTGTGTGCGTGTGTGTGTGCGTGTCGGAATCTTTCATTGAATTTGCGAGAGTGTGTTCAGATACGGTGCGCTGCTGTGTGTGGAAGAGTTGATCAAGCTGATGAGGAGGTTCACTGAGGGGTGCGCTAGTGCGGAAGAACGAAGTCTTACGCGTTCACCTGGCAGGTGTGGGCTGAGAAGGAGATGCGCAACCTCACGCGCCTGCACACGGCGGGCATCCCGTGCCCACAGCCGCTCCTTCTCCGCAACCACGTGCTCGTCATGCGCTTCATCGGGAAGGACGGGTGGTGCGTGTTACTCCCTTGTGTGTAACTACGCATTGCGGACATTCCATCGATGTTCGTGCGGATAGTTTGTTGTTGCATGTGTGCGTTTGTTGGTCTGTGTCTCACGTCTCTCTGTCCTGTCCCACGCGTAGGCCAGCGCCCCGGTTGAAGGACGCCGATATCTCGGAAGAAAAGGCGCGCGAGCTCTATCTGCGCCTCGTGAAACTTGTGCGCCACATGTTCCACGCGTGCCGCCTCGTCCACGCGGACCTCTCCGAGTACAACATCCTGTGAGTGCGCGCGTGTGGTGGCCCCCCCCCCCCCCCCCCCCGTCCGTTCGGAGTGGCGTATGCGCGCATGCAAGTATCGTATCTTTCTGCTTTAAAATTTTGTGTGTGCATGTGCCTGTATGGCACGACCGGCCAACTCCCGAAATGCCTGTGTTGTGCGTATGGCCGCGGTTGTGTGCGAGTAGCATGTGTTGCGTGTTGCTGTCAGTAACACGGTTTCTCAGCGTGCGTTAGTGAAGTGCTGAGTGGTCTACCTCATCACGCAGCTATTTTAAGGGCGATGTGTACATTATCGACGTGTCGCAGTCGGTGGAGCACGACCACCCCCACGCACTCGAATTTTTGCGCAAGGACTGCACGAACATTACAGGTGCGTTGCGTTGAAACTCGCGTGCAGGCAGCTGTGTGCGAGTTATGTGCTGGAAGTGCGTGTGTGTGTCTCTGTCACAAATAGGCAGGGAGTGCGAGTGTTGCGCTTAGAATGTCAGAAATCAGCAGTCTAAGGGCTGTGGAAAGTGACTTTGTTTTGACCTCAGATGCTCATCACTCGCTCGCTCCAACCCAGACTTCTTCTCGAAGCACAAGGTTCACACGATGTCCGTGCGTTCGCTGTTTGAGTTTGTCACGGACCCCTCCCTCACCGAGGACTCGATCGACGAATACCTCGAAAGGGTGAGTGTGCAGTGCATGTGATTGGCTGCCCATGGCCCCATAATGTGCTCTTCTTGCGTGTCCTCAGTGACTCCGCCGGATTTACTTATTGATAAGTTTGTGTGAGGATGAGTTTAGTGCCGAGGGTGTTCCTGCAGTGTTCTCTTGATTACTAGCGTTGTTCCTTCTACGGGGTGTGTTACTCAACAGCCTTCTTCTCTATTTCCCCTAGAAACAAGCGGAGCTCGACAGCACGCCTGCGACCGCAGCAGCGCAAGTGGACGAGGAGGTGTTCAAGAAGGCCTACATCCCCCGCACACTCGACGAGGTCATTGACGCAGAGCGCGACGTCGCCCGCTTGCAGCGCGGAGAGACAGCCGAGGTGAGAGGAGCACGGCTCTGCCTTTACTTATGCTGCGCTTTCGAGTCGCTCTCGTGTCCCACCAGCTCACGTGACCTCGCTTGCAGCTTCTGTACCAGTCGGTGGTGGGCATGAAGGGCCTGTCCATGACGAAGGACGGCGAACGCGCTGCGGAGGGCCAACAGGGTGAAACTACGCGTGCGGTGAAGTTTGCTCCCGGCGCAGAGAAGGGAAAGAGCGGCGCATGGTCGCAAGCGGCGCAGGACATGCTGGCGCACTGGGACGAACAGCGGCCGACTGCGAACGGCCACGCGGAGGCTGCAGCGGACGGTGGCGCGGGCGAGGACGACGAGAGCGAGAGTGATGGATCGGAGGGGTCGTCTGACGGCGAGGGCGAGGATGCCGTGGAACAGGAAGGAGAGGGCGAGAGCAAGGGGGATGCGCCCAAGTTTGTGCCGACGGGCGACCCGAAGTTGGACCGGAAGGTAGGGACTGCGGCGGCTGTTGTTGTTATTTGCGGCTGTAACCGTGTTGTTCAACGGAGGAAAACGTTACAGAGAATTGTTGTGCCACACACACTCGCTGCTTGAGTCACGTGTGCACTGGCTGACTGCGATTCACGTGCGCTGCGCAGCTTCACAAGAAGGCGGTGAAGGCGGAGAAGCGCGAGAAGCGCAAGGACAAAGTGCCAAAGCACGTCAAAAAGCGCAAGGAAAAGGTGTCCAAGTCCAAGTCAAAGGGATAGCACTAAAGTAACCTTTTGCCTCATGCGGTATTGGAAGGCCAATTGCGGAGCACCAAGCCATGTAATGTGCGGGCCATGGAGGTTTAACTGAAAAGCGACGACAAAGCGCGGTGGAACAGCGGGTTCTATACAGCAAGAGGTGCAAGAGGCTCCCATGCAGAGCCCCTAAAACAGCTCTCCGATGCAGCAGCGCACGCCGCCGCCGCCAATCTGCTCAATCGTCGCAATGTCCGCACACACTATTCCGCCCGCACACAGCGCCTCGATGCGCGCGCGTTGTGCCTCGGTGAAGTTGTCGTACGCCGTGTCCGACATCACCATCAGCGGCTGCCTGTTGCCGTCGAGCAGCTCGAGCACGTTGCCGCAGAAGCCCATCATCTGGTTCATCGAAATCTCGACGAGCTCTCGCCCACTCGCCGCGAGTTCGATGAGCAGCGACTCGCGGCCGCCGTCTTCCGGCACGCAGTCGACGCACACGACCGCCACGCGCGTCCCCATGGACATCACAATGTTCGTGTGGTAGATGGTGCGTCCGGACCCGTCCACCGCCTTGAACAGACACAGGCGGTACCCGACCAGCGCCGCCCACTTGCGCGCAAGGTCCGCGTTCGTTCGCTCCGATTCGCACGCGTACGCCACGCGCTTCACGCGGTCGAGCACGAGCGAGCCCGTGCTCTCCAGGAACAGCCCCGCCGCTTCGGCGTCGCCCGAAAGGTCGATCACGCGGTCGTAGTGCGAAGAGAACGACGCAATGACGGAACGCCTGCGCTCCTTCCTACGGTTGGGCGCCTTCATCGGGTAGAGAATGAGCGTTCGAGGACTCGACTTGGAGCCCGCCGTGACGCAATCGCCCGCGGCGTGCGTCGAGAACCAGTTGTTAGGGAAGACGGCATCCGGGGTGTCGTGGTACGCCTGCAAAGAAACGGAGGGCAGTGGTCAGACAACGGCACAGAAAAGCAAAGTATAACACAGTGGGATTCAAACCCACAAGTCACGAAGAGAGGGACAGTCAGGGGTTACGAGGGAAGCAAGACAGCAGCATAATGTCTCGCACAGTGCGCACACACCCACCTCGTGCGTGTGGAGGAGAATGCGCACACCCTTCTCGCACAAACGGCGGTGGAGAAGCGAGAACTCGGCGAGAGCGGCGGCCTGAATCTGCTGCTTGGTGAGGGACACGTTGCTGACCATGAAGTAGTTGTCGACCGCCGCCTGTGCGAAGCGAGGGTTAGCGAGTGAGAATGAGGACGCACTGAAGACGCACCAAAGAACAGCTCGCACTTGAACACAAGTCGGACGGGTTGGCGCATGATAACAGGACAGAGTGGCGGGCTCAAGCATTTGCGCACGACATTTGCTGGCCAGAGTGAATAAAGCACACCTGCAAGTTCTGGTAGAAGGCCGTGGGTGCCACCATCAGCACCGTGTTGGTCGATTGGTCACCCGAGCGCGCGCACGGCACAATTAGGTTGGACGGAAGGTTCGACGCGGTCTGAGAGAGCGAGGGAAGGGTAAGCTCAAGAGCAGCCCACGCCATAAAGCAAGGTAATCAAACAGAAAACGAAGGGGTGAAAGAGTAATACAGAGTTCAGACACAAACAGAAGGCAAACAAAACAGAGACGAAAAGAGAGGGAGAGATAGGGAGAGAGAAAGCAGCAAAACTTGTTGATTTCAAAGGCATGCAACCCTAAGCCGAACCCGCACCTTTGGCGCCTCCGCCGGGCAATCGACGATGCGTTTGCGCGTGAGCACCTGCGTCAGGCAGCGCACGCCGCCAATCCACATGGGCCCGTCCTCGCACGACGCGTTGTTGTGCGGCGAAGGGAGGATGCGAATGCGCCCCTTGAAGCGACTGTCGGCGGCGAGCACGCGCGCCGTCTGCTCGTCCTCGACTACCAAGTGGCCGCCGCCGAGGTTCAGCGTGTGAATGGGGTGCGACGCGCGCCGGTTCGGCAGCACGATGACGTCGTACCCCTGGTCGAGGAGGTACTGGTGGAAATCGATGCCCTGTCTGGACAGGCGGTAGTGGCGCGGGGTCGACGACGCTTGTGCCCCGGATGAAGACGACGCCGCCGCCGCTGACGAGGCGTCGAGGGTGTATTCGTCAACGAGCCGGCGAATGGGGGAGAGGGGCTGCGCGACGGGCTCGAGCAGAATGACCACGCGCTCGTCGATAAAGTTGAACACGAAATCGAGGTGGAGGCGTTCCTGCGAACGGTCAAAGATGTCGCGCACGACGGCCACGCGACGGGTGCCGAGATAGTCCCCGTCCATGAGAAAGTGCGCCGCGCGCTCGTTCGTGCGGCCGCCAACGCCGATAAAGCAGAGGTCAGGACCCGCGAGAATGAAGTCGCCGCCGTCGAGAGTCGCGGGTTCGGCAATTTCGCCAAGCACGGGGATGCCGAGACGCTGCAGGCACACGCGGAGGACCTCGATTTCGGGCTGTCGCAGGGGGGAATTGGGGCGCGCGAGAATGACACCCTTGCGTGTGCAAATTTGAATGTCGCGCGTGAAGATGAGGTTGGAGAGCGGGCGGAACGAGACGCACTCGGACGCGAGCGCGTGGTTGATGCTCGACTTGGACAGCGTGATGGTGGGCCGCGTGAGCACTATGTCGATAAGCTGGTTCACCGACATGGCCTGCAGCACGCGACGCTTGTACGCCTCCCCAAGCAGCTTCGACTCCTCTTCCGTCACGAGCGTGCCGTCGGAGTCCTCGTCGAGAACATACTTCAGCGCCTTCGCCGCGAGATTCTCGAGCTCGATGCGCTGGCGAATGTCCGAATCGCACCCGGACGTCAGCACGTCCTTCACCTCGTGCACCTTCACGCCGAGGCTGCGGAGCGTGTCTGCAAGATGCTGCTGACACCAGTGCGCCTGCTCCAAGTCCACAACAGAGTCGTACAGCGAGCCGATCGGGTGCAGGTTACCCATGAAGATCGCGAGACTGCGAGCCGGTGCAACAAGTCGGGGTCAGCCATTGAGCCTCGCGCACGCACAAACGGCGCCTTCCAGTGTCGCCCACAGCAAGTGGTCCGACCCCGCGCACCTGGGCATGTGCATGAGGACGGAGAGCACGGCGTCGTTCTCGTGCTCCTGGAGGTGCGGGGCGTCCACGTGCGGGTGGGCCTCTGCCGCCACATTCGTAAGGGACGGGCGGCGAGCAACGCCATCGCCCTGTGTTGCAGCACGCAAATCAGCCACAGACACACGTGGGCACATGCACACACGCGGTATACAGACGAAACACAGGACATTCGGGTACCCATACCTTGTCGCTGTGGGCGGACGGCCCCCCAAAGCGGAACATGGCAGGGGATCGACGCGAGATCAAGCGTGTGTCTGAGGAAAAGAATGTGCTGTAATAAAAGCGCGTCTCTAGTGCGTCGCACAATGAGAGACGCGCCTGTTTAGAGTGCTTCGAGTGGAAGACTGAAGGGAGGGTGCTTGACTCATTGCTCACCACTCGGTGTAACAGGCCCCAAAAACCGTGACAACGCGAAATATTTGGCCGAGATATCGCTAGATTCGGCTTCATCACGTGACTTCTGGCGTTCCGGCCGCGTCAACAGTGCAGCGACGACAGAGTCTGAAGGTTCCATCGCTCACTTCATTGCGATTCGCACGCGAGCGCACTATCCTGGGGGGCGTGTGTATGTGTGTGTTCATGTTTGGCCGTGCGCCTCTCCCTGGCGTCTGAAACACAGCTGTAATCTCACGAGTGCATGTGATCGGTCACTGACGTCGCACGCGACAGTACCGGGTTCTGCCTGCCCGCTCGTGCGGGCGGGTGTCCCTTGCGCTCCGCTCTTCACGTAGAGGCTACGTGTCTGCCGTGCGCTCTTCTGTGACCGGTGGTTTGAGTGTGCGTGGTGTGCTTGGTCTGCGATGGGCAATCAAGTGACGGTCGCCGCGGGAACGGCCTTTCCCATCGACTACTACCTCGCCGATTTCGGCGACTTTCACTATGAGCAGAAGTGGGTGCTCGGCTTAATTCAATGCTTTGTTGTTGTTGTTGTTGTGGTGGTGGTGGTGGTGTGTGTGTGTGTGTGTGTGTGTGCGTGCGTGCGCAGGGGAACGCGCCCACTACTTTGTGTCCGAGTGCGCGTTACTGTTCTGCTGACGGCGTGACGTTCTGTGCAATAGCCTCGCAAGCACGCGTTTCATGAAGACGGTGCGGTGCCGCTACAAAGACGTGCAGTTTGTGCTGAAGCTGTTCATCAAGCACGACCCGTCGATATCGCTGGGACGCCACGCGCACGCCCTCGAATGTATGTGCCTCTGGTGTTACTCGTCTATTGATAGCGAGTGGCAGTGAAGTCAGTTGGATTTTGTGTGCGCGCTGACACAAGCGGTGCATGCTGCGTCTGAGGTGTGCACTGCATGCGCGGCTCTTGCCGTCCCTCGCGTGTGTCTGACGGTGTGTGTGCGTCTGTTGCCTCGCAGTGATCGCGCGCCGCCTGGCCCACTGCACGGGTCTTCTGCCCTACCAGCGCGCCATTGAGACGGAGAAGGTGCGTGCCGCTATTCTCCCACCCCTTGACCCCCTCTTCGTTCGCTGCTTATCCAGTTGCTCTCGCTCGTGCGTATGTTTCTTGCGCCATGCCTTCTTCCTACGCCTCCTTTCTGATCACCCTCACCAAGCTCCCTCTTCGCCCACTCGCTTCCCTACCCCTCTCTCGGTGTCCACTTACCTTCTCACTTGGGCACACGCCACTCACATGCAATCGTGCAATCGCGCGCAGGTGGGGTGCGTCGTCCGCCAGCACCTCCTGAACACCCTCTACGACCGCATCAGCACGCGCCCCTTCCTCTTTGCCATCGAGAAGAAGTGGATCGTGTTCCAGCTGCTCCACGCGCTGCGCCAGTGCCACGAGCGCGGCGTCTGCCATGGCGATGTCAAGACGGAGAACGCCCTCGTCACCTCGTCGAACACGGTCTACCTCTGCGACTTTGCGCCGTACAAGCCCGCGTTCCTCCCGGAGAACAACCCCGCGGCGTTCTCGTACTTCTTCGACACGTCCGGACGCCGCACATGTTACGTTGCCCCCGAGCGCTTCTACAACCCCCAGGCCCAGCAGGCACAGCAACAGCAGGCCCAGCAGCAGCAACAGGCGCAGCCGCAGACGGCGCAATCGCAGCCAGGTGCGGCGACTGCCACCCCCGCGGCACCGGCACCTGCGCCGGTACCCGCGGCGCCGCAGAGTGCGACGGATGGGAAGGTGGACACGTACATGGAGGGTGACCTGTCGCCGTCCATGGACATCTTCTCGCTCGGCTGCGTGATCGCGGAGCTGTTCAACGAGGGGCACGCGCTGTTTGACCTCGCCCTTCTGCTCGCCTACCGCAAGGGCGCCTACGACCCCACGCCCATGCTTGACCGCATCGAGGACGTCCACGTGCGGGAGCTCGTGCGACACATGATTCAGATTGACCCCTCGCGCCGTCTCAACGCTCATGGGTACCTCGAGCGCTGGCGTGGCCTCGCATTCCCCGAGTGCTTCTATACATATCTCCACGACTACGTCGGTTCGCTCCCTAGCAGCCCGGAGGACCGTGTGCGGCGCATCCGGGGCGAGCTGGAGCGCACCATCGAGGCGATTGCCCCGGAGATTGTCACCCCTGCGACGGGGCTTGACGATGGCGTTACGCTGGGAGTAACGGATGAGGCGGAGGCTGAGGACGAACAGCTGCGCGTCACTGCGGCTGCGACGTCCACCGACAACCCCCTCGTCATTGTACTGTCGCTGCTGACGTCGTGCGCGCGCGGGCTCAGGCTCCCCTCGACAAAGGCGGCGGCGCTTGATGCGCTGTTGGGGTTGGCCGCACGCGTGGGCGACGACGTGCGTGTGGAGCGGCTGCTTCCCGTTCTCGCGTACTACATAGAGCCTCTCACTCCGTCTGTTCGCGACCGCGAGCCACACGTCGTTCGGGTCCTCGAGCCGCCGTTTGTGCGCGTGTGGGCGCTGCGGACGCTCACGCGCGTGCTGCGCATGATACGCCTCGTGCCGCTGAGCGACGCGAACATATTCCCGGAATTTGTGCTCCCCGCGCTGTACGGCTTTGCGAATGACCCCGAAGTGCCCGTGCGAGTGGCCTACGCGCGAAACCTGGCGTCGCTCGTCGAAACGGCGCTGCGGTTCCTCGAAATCGGTCAGCTGCGCGCGGCCGCGGCGGTCCTCAGCGGGAGCGGCGACCAGACGGGCGATTCGCTGCCGCTGCAGGGGTCGTACGACGTTGAGCTCATAACTGTGCAGGACATGCTCCAGGAGGAAGTCAAGAAGGTGGGCGTGCAATCGACAGGCGCGTGTTGATTCGCGGGCGACTGCTCGTTCAGCGCCGATCTGTGTGCATCGGCATGCGCGTGTTCCGCACTATCTGGGTTCGAATCCGTCCGTGCGCCCATCGCTGTTGACCATCGGGCAATGTGTGCCTGATCCTCACCCCTCTCTTTCTCCGCTATTCTCTTCTGTACTCCCCCACGCGCGCAGGTACTGACGGACGCCGACCCCACTGTTCGGCGCGCCATTCTCGGCGACGTTGCGCGGCTGTGCATTCTGTTTGGGCGTCAGAAGGCGAATGACGTCCTTCTGTCGCACACGCTGACGTACCTCAACGACCACGATTGGCGCCTGCGCGCGGCCTTCTTTGACAGCATTCTCGGCGTCGCGACGTACATCCGGGGCGGGTCCCTTGAGCGCTACATTCTGCCGCTGATGGTGCTGGGCCTCTACGACGCCGAGGAGATTGTAACGGAGCGCACGCTCGCTTCCCTCACGGCGATGGGCGAGCTGGGGCTGTTCAAGCGCCGCACGCTGAGGGAACTGGCGCGCACCATTGCGCCCCTTCTCTCCCATCCCGGCATTTGGATTCGGTGGGTGCGGACAGCTTGTCAGTGCCAGCGTAACGGCGTGTGGGCTACTGAGACTGTGCACGCTCGGCTGTAAGGGCGCAATTTGCTTGTGTCAAATAGGTTAGGGTTACTTACATGTTTGCGTGAGTGTGCGTTGAAGAGATCTGCTGTCTGACCGCGTAAGGCACACCAATTCGCACACAGCTACGGTGCCGTCGCCTTCATCTCGATGGTGGCGCGCCAAGTCCCCGAGGCTGACGTGTACTGCATGCTGCGACCAATTATCCAGCAATTTGTGCGCTATGAAGTCGCCGACCTCGCGCGAGAGACGGTGCTGCTCGAGGCACTGAACCCGCCGATCGACCGCGCGCTGTTCCGCCGGATCATTGCCCTCGGTCCGGACGTGGAAAAGCTGCTTGCCGCCATTCGCCTGAGCGCGCCCGGCGTCAGCGAGTTGTCGTCGACGAGCACCCCCGTCGTCGCAAGCCCTTCGACGTCGAGTCTCGGCAACGCGATCGATCGGCCGAGCAGCGCCGGAGGGAATAACGGGGAGGGGATAGACGCGGTGCTGGCGGCGCTGTCCGCTCGCGACGAGGAGCGGCTCATGGCGCTGGAAGAGTACGTGCTGAAGCACACGCGGCGCACGCTGACGGTCGCGGACGTGCAGGCGCCTGCGGAGCTTTTAGCCGCGCAGCTGGCGATTGAGAAGGGCCACCTCGGCATTGTCGTGCACGGGCACGGCTCGCTCCACACCAGCGACCTGTTTTCGGACACCCCGGATGCGCTCTCGATTGCGGGATCGTCGTCGTCGATGGAGGCTCTGCCGTCGGCCGCCCCTGGCGTGACGTCGGGGGCGCCGTCCGCCGGTGCCCCGCAGGGTCCGCGCATGTCCGGGAGCGCGCAGCTGGCCTCCTCGGGCACCATGCGGCGCACGAATACGGTCGCCGTGCGTCGCACGGAGTCGCCGAGTGCGACGAACGACGAATGGCGCGCTGTGTTTGGCGGACAGGCCGCGCTGTCGACGTCGCCCTCGCGCACACCCTTGCAGCTCTCCGCGTCAGCGTCGACGGCCACTCTCGACGAGGCGGTGCGCACACAGCCAGTGCCGAGCGCGCCGTCCCCTGCGCCGGGCGCCCCGTTTGCACCGCCGTCGGAGGGCTCAGAAGGCGCGGGAGACGACTCTTCGCGCGCTCTTGCGGCATCGCCGCTGAGTTCGTTCGACGCACGCGCCGGGCAGGGGAGACCGGCGGCGCAGTCACAAGCCGACATGCAGTGTGAGTGCCTCCCGCGCTGCGTCACGCATCCAGCAGCGAGCTTTTAATATGCAGCAGATGTTTGCACGCGCGATTGTGTGCGCTTGCGCGTGTCTTGTGTCCGCATGTGTGTCTGACTCACTTTTTGCTGTCGGTGCTGCGCAGCCGATTTGGCGCGGTGGCTGGAGCACAGGCGCGCAGCCGTTGTGCCAATCCCTCTCCCGGGTAAGTGCGCAGTATGAGGCCATCTATAGTGAACTGGCTCGCAGCACGGCTCATGCACACACAACCCCAGCCTGCTCTCGAATACGTCTGACATTGTCTTTCTCCGCAGACATGGGTGCCCTTGCGAGCACCAGCGAACTGCGCCTCCCCGTGCGTGCGTCGGTGACTAAGGCCCCGGGCGGTCTCGGAAAGAGCGGCTGGCGGCCAGAGGGTGTGTGCCGCCGTCGTGCGGGCGTCTGATATGATGTCTATCTAATTCAGTTCTGGCCGTCTCTTTCGTGTGCTTCGGCACCCAGCCTCTTTTTGCTGTTCTTACTAGCAGTGGTTGGCGACGGGGACAATCGCTTGAGTCGTGCACCGATCTGACATCACTCGCCGTGTGCATTTTGTTTGTTCCTTCCGCAGGGTCGCTGGTTGCACACTTTCACGAGCACCGCGCGGCCGTCAACCGCGTCGTCGTTTCGCCCGACTGTGTCTTCTTTGCGTCGGCGTCTGACGATGGGACTGTCAAGGTGTGGGACTCGATGCGTCTCGAGCGGAACGTCACGAATCGGTCGCGCATTACAATTGCAAAGCAGGGTGGGTGTTTGCGTGCAATTGGCAAGCAAGAGTGGTCGTGTGTTGGTTGTAGCGAGCCCTGCTGCGCGTCTGGAGTCTTTCATTTGATTACTTTGGATGGGCTTCTATGAGTTATGCTATGGCATTCGTGTTTCGTCCCAGAGCGTGAATGCGTGTGCGTGTGGTGAATGTTTGGGGTGAGAGTGTGTACTGTTCCGTCCCGGAGCGTGAATGCGTGTACGTGTGAATGTCTGGGGTGAGAGTGTGTGCTGTGCCGTCCCGGAGCTTGAATGCGTATGTCTAGGGTGAGAGTGTGTTGGTGCGGCTGCCTCCAATTCACTCGGCTCTCATGCGTGGCAGGCGGCAAGATCAAGTCGCTGTGCGTGTGCGAGGGATCCCACAGCGTGGCGTCGGTGTCGGACAACGGCAGCATCCACGTCAACCGGTGCGCAGACGCACACTTGCTGTTCATTGACATACATCGCACGTGAACCCCCCCCCCCCCCCTCTCGCCTTCTTTTCCTTGTCACGCCGGTCACTTTGGCTCACCGTTACTATCAAATTGTGCGCAGCATCGACGTGAACGTGCGAGGGAGCGGCAACAACGGCCTCCCGGCGTACACGCGGAACGTGCCGCTGTTCTCGCGCTCGCTCGTGTTGGAAGAGGAGGGGTGCGCTATGGACATTAAGCATTATGACGCGGGTGGGTCATGCGACACTGCGTGCTATCGTAAGCGAGGGTGTGGATGTGCGTATGTGTGTGTGCGTGAGCGTATGTCGATGTGTGTGTGTGTGTGTGTGTGTGTGTGTGTGTGTGTGTGTGTGTGTGTGTGTGTGTGTGTGTGTGTGTGTGTGTGTGTGTGTGTGTGTGTGTGTGTGTGTGTGCATGAGCGTGTGAGCGTGTGTGTGTGCATGAGCGTGTGTCGATATGTGTGTGTGTGTGTGAGCGTGTGTGTGTGCATGAGCGTGTGTCGATATGTGTGTGTGTGCGTGTGTGTGTGTGTGTGTGCGTGTGTGTGTGTGTGCATGAGCGTGTGTCGATATGTTTGTGTGTGTGTGTGTGTGTGTGCAATTGCTTATCACTGAGCGCTCATGCCAATTTTTGTGCTCTTGGCGCAGACCGCCAGTCGCTGCTTGTGTACGCCACAGTGCGCGGGAGCATTTACGGGTGGGACCTCCGCTCGAATTCGACCGCATGGAAGCTCAAGAACGATCCCTCACATGGTATGTGCGCGCTCATGTGTGTGTGTGTGTGTGGATGCGTGCGCGCAACTTTGACTTTCTGCGCATACTCGCGTGCGTTTGAGCTGTGCGCCTGTTGTGTGTGGGTGCATGCTTGGAAAGGGTTTTCAACGAAATTTCTGTGCGCCCATAATTGCGATGCCTGTCTCTGTGTCAGAGGGAAATTTGTCCGAATGCCTCCCATTTGATCCCCCTTTTTCTTCCACCAACAGGCCTCGTCGAGTCGTTTGTCGTGGATCGCCTGCACAGCCACATCACCGTCGGCACATCGACCGGCATGTTCACCGTGTGGGACGTGCGCTTCCAGCTGCCGGTGCAGTCGTGGCAGCACCCGGACAAGCGAATCCTGCGCCTCGTCGAATACCCCCCGCAGTACCTTGCACCATGGGTGCTGTGCGCATCGGCCGCGCCCCCGAGCAGCGAGATGGGTGCGTTCGCGCCGTCGTCGCACGTGACCTTTTTGTTGTTGACCGCGTGTGAACAGTGTGTGCGTGTGTCTGAGTGTGCCAGACTGTGCGAGTGTGTCGCATGATGGGGGGCCATTTGCTCACTCTCGCCGTGTGCAGCCGGTGGGCTTGGAACGGGCAACGAGCTCTCGGCATGGGACGTCGAGCGAATGGACTGCACGCAGCGCTTCATTGCGCCGGCAGTGCGGAAGCCGGTGAGTTGTGCTGCGCACCCGCAGCTATACTGTCGCACACTTGTCTACTCTTTCGCATTGCGCATCAAATGTCACATCAAATGTCACTTATTTGCGTTTATTCATTGCGCGCACTTTTTTCCCGCATTTTTTGTTCATTGCGCGCTCTTGTTTTCCCGCTCGCAGGCGGAAGCGCAGGGGGACGGCAAGGGTGTGCGTGGCTTCTCAGCCGAGGGCGTTCGCGCCATTCTCTGCCCTCCCGACGCCCCTTTCATTCTCACCGCCGGCACAGACGCGATGGTGCGGCTGTGGGACCTCACGAATGCCTCGAACTCGTACGTCGTCGCCGGCCTCAGCGACTCTGCGGGATTGCCCGTCAACGGCGCGTCGCACGCGGCGCAGGCCCACTCGAAGTTCAGGTGAAAGTCCCGTCCATGCACACCACAGGCTGCCTGTTGTTTCTCGATCGCATGTGTGTCTCCGTCTGCGCCCACTGAATTGCCCACAACTACCACGCGACCTCTGTTGCACAGTACAGAGACGCACATTTCACTCTCTTCTCCATTGCCCGGTCTCACGTGCTCCCGTTCGTTACTCTTCCGTTACAGCTCGTCTGTGATTGACAGCGTGACCATTTTCCAAGAGACGCTTGTGCCTGGCGGTGGCATCAAGGCGACACCGCAGGCCACTCCGCGCGGACCCACGCCGCCCCTCCCCGGTCACGTGGACGCCGTGCTCGACCTCGCGTACACCGAAGTGCCGCAGAAAATGGTCATTAGCGCGGGAAGAAATGGCGCGATCAAGGTGTGGAAGTGAGAGATGCGATGGAGGGCTAAAATGATGGTCATTAAGGGCGAACCGGCATCACGATGAAACTGAAAATAAACACTCAGGCCTCAGTCGTTTGCAAGGCCGAACAATTTATTGACGGCAACGCACGAAAAGGGTTGCCGGAGTAGTGCAAGGCAGGTCACTCACTTGGGACAACGCAGAAAGAGTGAAAGGACACCAGACGCTTCAAAAAGTTCAAACAACAGGCGCAAAATTTTGCCAACGCAGATCGGTCTCAATATACAATATACGAAATACGCGCACGCGACAGTACGAATGCGGCGCCCAGTGACGGTTCGGGTCCGCTTCTTAGCGCTCAGAAATTGACGTCCCACACGAGCATGGCGTTGAATGCCGCCGTGACAAGTCGGTTTCCCGCCGCGTCAAATCGCACGGCGGCGACGGCGTCGGCGTGCGCTGCGTAGTCCTGGAAGGTGCCCTCGGCCGCGTCAATGAGCTTCACGAGGCGCTCTGCGGGAAGGGCGGGGTAGCGCGGGGTTAGACGGGTCGCAGAGCAGCGCGCGTGGGCCGAGAGCAGGGATTGCGACAGGGATACGACAGATGATAAGAGTACCCAAGTGCCAGCAAGACAAGTGCGCACCCCTGCAGCCGACGGCGATGAGAGAGGCGTCGGGGGACACGTCAAGGCTCGTCGCCCAGTACGTAAGGGGAATGGTCTTCAGAATCTGCGCGAAAGTCAGGTGTGAGCATAGCACGCCAAGCGACACGAGCCGACTATTAGGACGGCAGTTGCGTGTCCCGCACCAAGTGACACGCTTGCACACAGTAGAAATGCCCCGCGCGCGTGCGCACCTTCTTCGAAGTGACGTCGAAGAGGATGAGCTCCTTCTGGAACCCAAACCCAGTGTACGCAATCCGACAGCGCCCGCGCGAGGCACGCGTCTGTGGAAGAAAGCAGGCGAGGCTCGAAGGCAGTGCATCGGGTGCGTCGGCGGCAGGCGAAGGAGGTGCCGCATGGGACGTTTCGGAGGGCTCGGCCGCAGGCCCGGGGAAGGTGAGCCACTCTTCCAGTTCGCACGTGTCGCGGAGCCATTCGCAACGCCACACCGACAGACGCCGGTCGTCGCTCGTGACGACAAACCGCTCAACTGCCGGCGGAACAGTGGGCACGCGGGGTGCTGGGCGCCGTTTGCGCTTGGCGGCCGCAGCCTCGCCCAAGCTGCTATCTTCGCGCACGCCCACCCCGGCGACGCGAACCATGCGGGAGGCGCCCCACTCCTCCACCGACTCTGTCTCAGAGGCATCGTCGTCACCGATGACGCTCGCGCGGTCAAAGCGAATGCACGCAATGGGAGCGCCCTTGTGGTCGGAGATCGAGCGAAGCGTGATGCCGGTCGCCGCCGCACTGATCACGACAACGCCCGCGGCCGATCCGGAAACAATGAAGCGTCCTGGGGGAAAAATGCATCGTGACTTCGAAGTGCGCGTGTATTTAAATGTGGGTGTGTGCGAGTTTGTGTGCGTATGTAACTGTGCAGGTGTGGGCGCGTGTGGGTGAGTATGCGCTCCACCATCGCATCCCTCACTGCCATTACGCCACACCTACCGCCGCAGTCCACCGCAATCGCCGTCACGCGCGCGCTGTGCGGCGCAAACTTAGTTTCCAGGGCAACGCGGCGGACGCTGAACACGCGCACGGTGCCGTCGCCGTACCCCGCCGCACACCGGTCACCCGCCACAAACGCACAGGCGCACGTCGCAGGCTGCGTTGCGTTGGGTGTGTGTGCACGAATCGGACAGCGTAAATTTGGTGGTTCGCTCAAAAAGACGCCCACAGTATAAAAAACACAAAAGCACACAACTCACGCACCTGGGACAGCGCCTGAAAGTGTGCAATCTGCTCGACCGCGTTCGGCAGCGTCCCATCCCTGTCGCCGCCAGTGGCCCACACGCGCACGCTGCCGTCCTCTGCGCTTGACACAATGTGACTGCCGCCGAACGGCATGTCGATCCCAGTGATGCGCCCGGTGTGGCTGCTCGCAAGGCGTATGGTCGCGCCCTCCGCAAAGTCCACGTACCACAGGGTGCCGGTCGCGGATGCCGCAACGCCCTGCACGTGCGTCCGATGAGTGCGTGCGCAAGCGCGGGCGTGCGACGGTTCAATACAAGAGTGACGAAGCCATCATTCAGACAAGAGCACGCAAGGCACACCCCCACCAAGCCCTACGCTAACTGTTCCATAACAGCAGTCGCAGCACCATTACAATTCGTCCACCCAACACACCACTTCGCCCATGAGGTCCGGCTGCAGCGCAACAATGCCGCCGTCCACCGCAATCTCGCTCTCCACGCTCAGTGTGTCAGAGACCGACCACCGGCGCAGCGCAGCCGACTGGCCCGCCGTGAACAGGCGCCGGTGCGTCCACAGCACGACGCCTGCAATAAGATTCAATGAAGCGTCAGCGGCACTGCGAGCCCAACGTGCACGTGCAATTACAAAGGTAATAGCACTAATAGCTTGAGGGGTCATCTCGCAAGTGAAAATGAGTCAGCACACATCCCTCCAAATACCAACGTGATGCGGACAGCAGGCAAACACCCACTGAGCTCGGCCGTGTCTGCGTTCCACGCCGACGTGCACACACGCGCGCGCGCATCCCATCGCGTGACGGAGCCGTCCGACCCTCCCACGAACAGCGCGCGCCCGTTGTTGCCCTCCGGCGGACCAAAACACACGGCGGTGAAGTGACGCGCGGTCACCTCGTCCGGAATGTCCGCTCGCAACACCTGCAATTGGTGGCGAATCTCAGTGCGGACGCAAAGCAGCCCTCGCGTAATTAGGAGCATTCGCAAACAAGCACGTGATATTGCCGCCCATAGCAAGACGGACAACCGCGCGCACGCTGACAGTGTAACGGACACCGTCCACACACAGAATGAAGCACCGACCTTGAGCTGCATGCCACCAATGTCGTTGGCGTCGACCATATCTCCATCGGCACCCGCACGGCGGAGGGGATCAGGGGCCTCCACAAAGAGTATGCAGCGCTCTCCCACGGCAACAAACAAGTCCACGCCGAGGGGCGTCTCGTCGTCATCGCCGTCGTCCGATGAATCGTCCGCGTACGGAGGCGGCGGCGGACACCAGCACACGGCATGCAGCGGATGTCCCGGGTGGGAGGCGCCGACAAATCGCCCGTCTCGCGCGTCCCACAGCGCCACGGAGGGGTCCAGCATGTTGCCTGCGCCGCAGCAAAGGGTTAGTGTTAGTGATAAAGGGCAGCATTCGCCACAACTCGAGTGTGTGCCGAGGCACGCCTGCAACAACAGCGCGACCTTCCTCGCACCCACAGACCCACCGACAGAGACGAGATGGGCGCTGTCGAGCGAAAACGCAAGGGCCGTCACGCAGTTGTCGTGGTACGACAGTGCGGCCACAAGACGCGGCGAGGGCTCGGCAGGAAACCCCTCTCCCGCGAGGTCCCACAGGCATACTTGCCCCGCGCCAACAGTGCGCGAGGGTCCACACGCAGTGGCAAGCGCGCGACCGCCGGGAGACAGCGCAATCGCCGACACCTCTTCCGAGTGCGACGTGATGTGCGCCTGGTGCCGCGTGGAGAGGCTCTCGATTACGGCCACGCAGCCCACGGACCACGCAAACACGCCCGACACAGAGTCCCAAGCGACCGGCTGCGGGGAGCGCGATGCATTGTTGCCCACAGCGACGGCGAGCGACAGCCCCGCTTCCCCCTCCTCCGCCGGGGGATACCGGCGCAGCGCGAGGGGCGGCGCATCCGCACGCTGCACAAAGTGGTGCGCGACGGGGGCGGCCGGGGGCGCAGGCTTCGCGGGGCTCTTGAGAGGCGACTTTGGTGCGTGTGCCTGCGAATGGGAGGGCGTGTGGCGGCCTCCGTGCACTTCCGGGGCGTGTGCGTGGGGCGTCGGCGGTGCGGCACGGACACTCGATGCGCCGACGAGTCCAGACACGCCGGCTACTCGCGCCGGGTTGGGAGTCATTGCTGACGTTCCGCCAATGTCTGCACAATGGTCACGTGTTAATGCACATTCTAAACGATCCCAATATTCACACGCACAGCCATGTGCTGATGCAGTTACACGGTTGCAAGTCCGCATTCGCGCACCCCACGACAGTGCACCGCGGGCCACTCGCAACACAATGATAGGTCAGAAGGCTCCACATGCGTCACCCACCTTCGAGTGTGAGGGCCGACCGTTCTCCCATGTCCTCGCGATCACGTGCGTCGCTTCCCGAGTCCGTCTCCGAGCCGTCCGTCCCGTCATCGTCATCGACACCTCCCTTTTTTCCCTCGCCCGCCCGCACACTCTCCCGCAGCGCCCTTTCGACAGCCGCGCCATCGGGAGCGCACGCGTCGTCCTCGGCGTCGCCCACGACGTCCCACAAAAACAGCGGCTCTGCGCCAGCCACTATCCGCCGCCCGCCGTCCGCAAATGCAACGGCAGACACCGGCGATCCCATGCCGACGTACGACTGCACACCAAGCCCAGAGCCAGGCGCGAGCCGCGTGGACGCGACGCGCATGAGACGATCCTCGCCGACCACAGCAACCATCGAGCGATACGGCGACACGGCCATCGCGAGCGCCCTTCCCTGAGGCTGCACAGAGTCCCCAGGGGCGAGCGACTCTGGCCCGCATACCCACGCGGCCGTGTGGGCGTCGAGGAGTCCCAGCTCCCACTGCGCCCCGAGCACCGCAATCTCCTGCGAGTCGTTCACAAAGGCAATGTCCGCGATGTCCCCGCGCGACGCAATGCGGTCGAGCGATCCCCGCGATATCTCCTGCAGAGTGCGGCCATCGCACACGACCAGCCACGCGGCCGTGCGACTGGGAGGGCGACCAGGCTCCACTTCAGGCGCAATGAATGCCACCCAACCGCCCTCATCGCTCACGGCCAGGCGGGGACACGCAGCGCTGCACACAAGCACGGACATGGGCTGCAGATCGGCCGTTTCAGCAAACGCTGCGTCCGGTGGAAGGCGGGACTCCGCCCCTCCCGCTGCCTCCCGCGCCCCCTTGTATGCACACTCGTACATTGTGAGCAGTCCGTCGCCCGCGCACGTGTACAGCCGCGCGCCGTCCGCAGAGAATGCCAGAGACGTGATTGCGGCCGCGTGCTGGCGGCACGACGCGACCTGTGCGGCGCGGCGCACGTTGAAAATGCGCACGGCGCCAGACTCAAAACCGGCGGCGAGCAGTGCTGCCGAGCGCGGGTGCCATGCGAGACACACGGGCGGGTCTTTTCGGGACGCGAACTCGGCCACTTGCAAGAGCGCAGGGAACATCCACACGCGCACCGCCCTCTCCTCCTTCGAGCACGTGGCGAACAGGCCGGGCGTGGAAGGGTGCTGTGCGGCGTCGCACGCCGGGAGCGCGTGGCATCGGACGGCGGTTGTGTACGTGCGCGCGTTGACGTTGAGGACGCCGACCAGACCGCCGGCGCAGCTGACGCCAATCGTCATGCAGTCGTCGCCCACGGCCGCACACGCGACGTCTGTCTCGTGGTTGGCCTCGACGTACGGCTCGGACATGTCGAGTGGCCACACGCGGAGCGTCTTGTCAGCGCCGGACGACGACGAGGCGAGGAAGGCCTCGCATGCCACCAGCGAAGTGATGGGACCGGCGTGCGCGCCCACCACGCGCGTCACGGTCACCGCCGGTAGCGACACGAGCAGCACGTCTCCCGTGGAGCACCCGACGTACGCAGTCCGCGTAGTCGTCGGGTCATTCGGGCGAAAGCCGGGCTCGTAAGCGATGTCCGTGAACGTGGCGGAGAGGAGCTCGCGGGGGAGGCGAAGTGCTGTGGGCCGGAGGTTCGCGTGCAGGAGCCGCCAGAAGCGCACGGTGCCGCGCCCGCACGTGGCCATGCGGTTGACGTCGGCGGGTTGGATGCGAACGCGCGCAATGTCGGCGTCCGTGCGCGCACGTGCCACGAGACGCACAGAAGTGTCATCGCGGGCGTCCGAGACGTCCCACACAGTGAACAAGTGGCGGTCGCGCGCATCCCGACCCACCACGCACAGCCGCACGCCCTCCGGGGACAGGCGGAGATCCGCCGGCGGGTGAGCATACAGGCCAGTCGCCGCGATGACAAGACACTCCGCCGTGGCGTATCGCCACAGTCGCACGCACGGAAGCTCACCACCCTGCGCGGTTGCGAGGAGGGTCCCACGCGCGTCCAGTGCCAGTCCGCACACAGACGCCGTGTGCCCAATGAAGAACCGCTGCTTCCTCACGGCGTTCGCGTCGTCGGCGTCCTTTCCCTCGCCATTCTCGATGGCTTGCGCCACTACAATGGCGCGGCACGCGTACACAATTTCGCGAGAGCTCGGCCCCACGAGCACATAGAGGCAGTCGGGACCAACCCCACACACCTGCGACAGCGATGCGACGGGATCGGGCGAGAGTTCGGTCCGCGCGCGAGGCCTGCGACCATGCACCGGCTGTACAGGGAGATGCCTGGCGGCTGCGTCGACGTCTTCTTCCACGGCCGCTGCGAAAGCGCCCTCGGCCGGGCGTGCATCCGCAGTGTCCCTCCTAGGTTTGGGCGATTGGTCTCGACGTGAAGGACCGTCACGCACGTGCGCGGCGCCGCGCCGTCGTATGTGCGGCGTGGACGCGGCGGCAACTATCCCAGCAGCAGGAGGCGGGAATCGTATGCAGTCGAAAGCATCCGCCCACCGCACGCCCAGCGGCGGCCGCAGCGCGACGTCCTTGGGAAGAGCAGACTCGTTGTACGCGACATCGCTCGCAAACACGCGGCGGACGACGAGGTTGCCGCACAGGCGGATGCACTTGACGTGCGAGTACACGCGGGTCACGTGCTCGGCGTAGATGGCGGGGATGTCCAGCACGAGGAGGGTCCATCGTCGCGACTGCGGCTGTGGTCCGTCCCCATCGATCGGCTCGGGGATGGCGTCGTCGAAAGGGAACTGCAGCCACGTGGACGTCGCGCGGAATTCGCGAAAGAGGTTTGAGAACGAGATGCGCACGACGATGCCGTCGACGGTCACCGTGTCAATGTGGACGACAAAGTACTTGTTGGGCTCCGTGCGAAACTGGAAGTAGAGGTAGGTGCCACTGAGCCCAAGCGACTGCGAGGCGGACTTTGGGATTTGAATGTAGTTGGTTGCGGGGACGGCGCCCGCGATGCGAAAGACGGGCTGGCGGAGCTGCGGGTCCTGCGCACACAGGTGACAGTGTGAGAAGCAGAACGGTGCTTTTACAAGCGATATTGTGCGCGTACGTTCTGTGTGTGTTGTGTGTGTGTGTGTGTGTGTGTGTGTGTGTGTGTGTGTGTGTGTGTGTGTGTGTATTGTCCGTGTGTCTTCGGGCGAACCCACAATGATTTGAGTCACATCCCCTCGCTTGCACGAGTTCGTCCACGTGCCCACGCCAAAGTGCTTGAAGACGTCCACGTGCGCCTTCTGCGCGTGGGCGGCGTGCCGTTGTGCGGGCGGGCGCATTCTCACTCAGCGAATGCACTTGCGAGTGCTCGGCGAGGTCAGCGATGCGCACGGCCGAAAGCGACATGCAAGGGCATCTTCGAGGACCTTACACTGTCTCTGTTTTTCACATATACGGCAGGTGCCACCCACGCAGCCAGAGCGAAAAACAAAGGGACCAAGGACGAGTGATTTCACGCCGTCATTTGAACTACGCGCCATTTTGTCAGCGAGATCTCGGCTACTTTTGACCGTCAGTACCGACTCGCAGGGGTACTGCCGACTCGTGGACTCCCCCGGCCCCGGCGTGGCCTGGGAATTGCCCGGCGGCGCCGCAAATGTCCAGGTGTGTGTGTGTGTGTTCCGCGCGAGCGCGTGCATGCAGTATTAATATCGCGCCGGACTCGTGGAGCGCATGAGACCGTTCGCACACTTTTTCTCCTTTTTTTCTTGCACGCGAACGCACGCACGCCACGCACGCACAAATAACGCACGGAGACAGTCCGAGCTCAAACAGGGAGCTTTCCGCCCGCGATCCTGTCGACAATCTGCGAGTACGAGGAGAGTAAGCCACACGTCAATCCCTTTCACAGAGACACATGTGCGTATGCGTACGTGCGCGTGCGTGCATACGCACGCACACACACACACACCACACCCACACCCACACACACACACACGCACACACACACACACATACACACGTGCACACAGAACATACGTTAAACCGCTCATCCCCCTCACGTACCATGCGAATGACGGGAAGGTTGAGGAAGTTTCCAACGACGGGAAACCGCCGGAGAAAGCCAACGGCCACGGGGAAGAAGTCGCTGTGGGCGTATCACAAGGCGCTGAGCGTCAGAGACACACGAACACACCAACGTGCTGTGACACATGACGAGTATATGACGACACGTGACCATGTCCATAGAGCGACAAGACAGTGCCCCCCTTCACGCAAGGATCGGCGGAAACACGAAATACGCCGTTCTCCAGCGACTCGATCGAACACGAGAGAGTGGTAATAAAACACGAGAGGAGTGGCAATAATCGGGGAACGATGCACTCTGACGCAAACTCCTTGTGAACAACAGCAAGCGCACTCGCGCAACCTACCCAAAGAGGTTGATGAACCCAAACGCTTCGACGAGAATGCCGACCACCGGCCACCCGACCACCACAAGGACCATGCCGCCGAGAAAGCACGCCGTCCCGCGCACTTTGCGCGCCTGGAAAAAGAAGCCGAATGTCCGCTCGATGCCAATGAGGAGAGCGACGCCCGCGACGAAGAGCAGCTGCAAGCACCATTCGCGCGCGCGGTTAGATGCAGCACTAGATTGAATGACTCACGCAGTGCAAACGCAGGAGCGCACGCGCAGCCACTGGCGCAATCGCACTCACATTTCCCATCGCCAGGAGACCCTTGTCGAAGAAAAGGAGAACGCCCAGCAAAAGGAATGTCAGGCCAAAGCCGGTGAGGCCGGCGCCGATCTCTGCGCACATTCCACTATTAGCGACCTCGAAGGGATGGCGCGAGTTGGCCATACGAAAGCATGCCGAGCTCAACCAACCACAACATGCACTCACTCTGTGTGTCCGTGACGTTAATCATTCTCGAATTGGGGAGTGCAGTCGCACTAGAGCACAAAACGACTGTCAAGTGCAAATAATGCGACGGATCCAACGAAGAGGTCGAATCGGATGCGACGCGATGAGGGCCACGTCACCAGATTGGTCACTCTGTGCGCGTCGTTACAACTACTGCGAAGTGACTGTCCCGCACAATAGACACAGGGGGTCGCTCAAGTCGCTCGACGCAGAGCCTGCTCTCCACTGTTCTCTCTTTCTGAGGGAATGTGGACGATGCAGCACACGAAGATAGGCAACTTGGACCTTGCCGCACGTGCCTGCCGCACAAATTGGCGGTTTGAAGTTTGCCGAAATCTCGGCCACATGGACGTCCGCTGCAGGGTGAGGGTTACAAATCACGTTACCAACTAGCGAGACGGCGCCAAATTTTTGAATTTTTGAAATCGGCTCCTTGGCCGTGATGTTGTCAAAAAAAGTTACATCGCATCCGCGCTACCCGATACCATTCTCGCTTTTTGTCTCGTTTCCTTTTGTTTCCTTCCACCAGCTTTACTGACACATCACCCAGCAAAATGCAGGACGAAACGGTGGGTGAAGCACGGGCAGTCCGTTGATTAACGTGGCGTTGGCAGAGCCCCTCTGCTCACGTGCCAGTCGCAGTTCCCGGCGCGAACTCACGACGGGCTTCGTGTGCGTACGCAGCGCGCACCCCTGGCGGTGCTCTCTGGCAATGTGCAGCCTGCCAGTGGCCTGCACAGCCGCCTGAAGCCCCCCACGAAGATCGTCAAGGACGCCGCACTCACCCCTTCCGACTTCCCCGTTAACGAGGTCAGTGCATGGCTCAGCCTGAGCACACGGATCTTTACATCTCAATTTCCGTAACTGTGTGCGTGAGAGGCCTTGCATAATGTAGCCGGTGTTCACCTGTGCGCAGACGTGGAAGCCGGCCATTGCGTCAGTGCCAGAGCCCGCGCCCGTTACTGCGGATGTGCCCGTGGACGGCGCCGTGGGCATGGGGATGACGTCGCACCTGAAGCGCAAGGCGAGCATGAGCGATCTCAGCAAAACGGCGCTCCCAGCGAAGGCCGCTCGCACGGCCGCGGCGACGACAATTGCGAAGGTCGCAGCGAAGAAGCCCGCTGCTCCTGTCGCGACGCGCGTAGTGGCGAAGGGTGCTATGGGCGCCAAGGCAGGCGTGGGTGCGCGGAAGACCGACGCGGCTGCTGCGGCGGCTGCGGATGCGAAGAAAAAGCGCGCGGCGTGGGACTACAAAGGGCGCCTTGAGGACATGGAGGGGATGACCGAGGAGCTGAAGGAGGAGATACGCCAGTCGCAGAGCACGGTCGCGCAGCTGACGGGGCAGGTATCGGTCAGCCACGAGCGCATGGAGATGCTCGAGCGCCTGCGGCTGCAGCTCGAATCGACCGTCATCGTGAAGGAGAAGGAGTCGAGCGAGGTCTCGGGAGAACTCGCGCGCCTCAGGGCACGGTGGGGGCTCACTATGGCGCATCTGCGGATGTCGTGCAGGAGTGTTGCGGAAGTGTTCGTTCGACATGTTGTTGACGGGGCGCTTTGCTCGCACTAATTTCTCTCTTTCCGCCCCTTCCAGTATTGCCGAGATGGAGGCCGAGCACGCGTCGACGACTTCCCTCATGCGCACGCGCCACGCCGCGGAAATCGAGGCGGCGAATGCGGCGCACGCGGCCCTTCAGCGCCGCTACAACGAGTGCGTGGAGGAGCTTCGCTTGGCGCGCGAGGAAATTGCGGGTCTCAAGTCGACGATTTCGCGCATGAGCACCGATGCGATCGCCGTCGAGAGCCAGCTGCGCGGCGTGCGCGCGGCGCTCGAGGCAAGCACGGACCAGAACGCGGCCAAGGTGTGTGGGATTTTGCGCTGGCATCACGTGCAGTCGATCGCAGTACGTGGGCGTCTTTCATTGCATGTGCGCGTGCGGGTGCGGGTGCGCTTATATGCCAACTCTACATCGCGTACGCGCATCCCGCGTGAGAGAGAGAGAAATGACCAACACTGCTTTTGCGCTGCGTCACAGGACAAGGAAATCGCGGCGAACCTCGCGCGCATCGCCGCGCTCGAGGCCTTCGTCTCCCAGCTCGAGGCGCGCTCACGTGACGAGGAGCTCGTCCGCCGCCGCCTCCACAACACGATCCAGGAGCTGCGCGGAAACATCCGGGTGTTCTGCCGCGTCCGCCCCTTCGTGGGTGCCGAGATCTCGGCCGAAGCCGGCGCGCAGCTGCCGCTCGACTTCCCCGACCAGTCTCTCGAGCGCAAGACGATTGCCGTGAACGACGTGAGCGAGACGTTCAACGGAAAGAGCGCCAAGCGCACCGAGTTTTCTTTTGACCGCGTGTTTGGCCCCGCGGCGACGCAAGGGGAGGTCTTTGAGGAGATCTCGCAGCTCGTGCAAAGCGCGCTCGACGGCTACAACGTGTGCATATTCGCGTACGGACAGACGGGCAGCGGAAAGACGTAAGTGGGACACCCTGCGCGCACGCCTCCACACGCACCACACCGCATAACGATGTGAGAGCGGGCACTGCTAAGTTTAATCACTGCGCGCTATGCGCTTGCGCTTGCAAGGGTTATTGTCTGTCGCATCCGTTAGGGTATTTGCGGTCGCGCACTGTCCTCCCCTCTCACACGCCGGCTGTTTCGCAGCTTCACGATGGAGGGACCGCCCACACACCAAATCAACGACGCAACGATCGGGATGATACCCCGCGCAGTGGCGCAGATTTTCGAGGTGTGTAGTGGCGTCCATACACGAGCACACAAACACACGCCTACACACATGTGCCCGTGCGCGAGCTCACGCCCCCTCTCTCCCATCTGCGTGCACAGACTGCGCGCACGCTGTCGTCAAAGGGGTGGTCGTACGAAATGGAGGCGTCGTTCCTCGAGATTTACAACGAGACTATCCGGGACCTCCTGGGCGACGGCGACCCAAACAAGAAGCACGAGATCCGGCTCACCCCGGATGGATCGGGCATCTACGTCACCGACGTCACGCTGTGCCAGGCAGGGCTCACACGCGCGCGCACACACACACACATACACAGAGAGAGACAGAGACAGAGACAACACTGCCTCGTGCGCACCCTTTCAGCCTGTTCATCATCACCACCCTCTTACCTTGAATTTACCATCTCATGCCCACTCTTTTGCCAACGCGAAGGTGGCGAGCGAGAGCGCCGTCTTTGGCCTCCTCAAGCAGGCGAACAAGAACCGCGCCGTCGCCGAGACGCAGTGCAACGAGCGGTCGTCTCGCAGCCACAGGTGCGCTTGCAATTCCTGCGCTTACATTCGCATGCTTGAGCATCTGATCTCAATGCCTCACAACAACACCACGCCACGGAACACAGCGTCTTCCGCCTCCGCCTCGTTGGCCGCAACTCGCTGACGGGCGACTCGAGCGAGGGCACGCTGAACCTCATCGACCTCGCGGGTTCGGAGCGGCTGTCCAGCTCGGGCTCGAAGGGTGACCGTCTCAAGGAGACTCAGTGCATCAACAAGTCGCTGAGCAACCTCGGCAACGTCATCATGGCCCTCGCGAACAAGGACGCGCACGTGCCGTACCGCAACTCGAAGCTGACGCATCTCCTTCAGAACTCGCTCGGCGGGAACAGCAAGACGCTCATGTTTGTGAACGTCGCTCCCAACCGCGAGTCTCTCGGAGAGACCGTGTGCTCCCTCCGGTTTGCGACGAAGGTGGGAGGATGGTGTCACTGTTATGGGTGCAATGCGCCATATGCGAATCGGTGTTGACCTGATTCAAATTTTCCGCGCACTCGGCAGGTCAACGCGTGCCAGATTGGGACCGCACAGCAAAAGAAGATCGCGTCCAGCTAGACACCGCCCTGTATGTACATGCATAAAACACCGCATTGCGCCCGTTGGACGAGTGGGTACATGGAGTGTGCAACGGCCAGCTAGACACCGCCCTGTATGTACATACATAAAACACCGCATTGCGCGTTGGATGAGTGGGTGCAACGGCCAGAAGCAACGGAAGATACTGAGCGACGCCCGTCAAAGGTGACACTGTGCCCCGTGTCCGGTCATTTCACCGGTTGCTAGGGTGGAGCCCATGGTTGCCATGACAGACTGAATTGGGAATATCAAAAATAGGCGAAATTTACCCCACGCTTCTGTGTGACGCTCGACAGGGCGCGATTTCCGTCACTTCCACATCTTATCTATGGAAAATTGTATGTCGGAAAAATAGCACCGATGTCCCATCGGGCATCGGAATAACGAGCACATTCCGGAAGAGCGCGCTGTGTTCCCCATGGTGGATGTTTGCATCGGCGAACGAAACACGCAGGCACACGCACACACGCACACTCTCTCTCGAACAGGCGTTTCTTCTCTCTTCTTCTGCGTGTGCTGCTGACTATTCCCTCTCAATTCAGCGTCCTCCGCGCGATCTCTCCCCCGCCTTTCCCTATGTTCAAAGCCATACGCGGGAGACGAACGTGCTATTTCGATTCGGAGGCTTCGTTCCTCTGCGTCGCTTCTTCGCAAAAGTCCTCGCGAATCGTTCTTTATTCCAATCGCACCTTCGTTTTGGTTTGGGGCGCTCTCCCTCGCTGGTGCGTGTGTCTTTCCTAGCCCCGGCGCGTGCCGGTGGGCTTCAAGCCCCGTTTTGCGCTGTTGATTCGCAAATCGCCGAGCGATTATTCTCACACAACGAAGCGCGGTGTGCCTCTCTCCCGGGGGCCTGTCCCCCGCGCGAGCCGGCTACGTGTGTCGGCGAGTGGCGTGCGCGTGCCGTTGCGTGTGAAAGGAAGTAGGGTTTGAGCTTGTCGGGAGCGCGCACGCACGCGCACGTGCCGCCATCATGGCGGTGCCTCCCGCGGCGCAGTCGGTGATCACGCAAGTGACAAAGGAGAGCGAGGGCTTGATTCCGACGATACACAAGCGCAGCACTTCGACATCGCTTGTCGAAGGTGGGATGCAAAGCGCGTCGCCCTCATGTATTTTGGTATCGCTAAGTGTGTTTTTTTGTGTTGTGTTTTTCTGTGCGTTTATTCGTACTTCCGGGTCATTTGTGCTGCTCGCGTTTCGGTATGCGAGCGTTTGTGTATGTGACGTGTGTGTGTGTGTGTGTGTGTGTGTGTGTGTGTGTGTGTGTGTGTGTGTGTGTGTGTGTGTGTGTGTGTGTGTGTGTGTGTGTGTGTGGTGTGTGTGTGTGTGTGTGTGTGTGTGTGTGTGTGTGTGTGTGTGTGTGTGTGTGTGTGTGTGTGTGTGTGTGTGTGTGTGTTGAATGTAATGTGTGTGTGTGTGGTGTATGTAATGTGTCTGTGTGTGTGAGAGAGAGAGTGAGGGTGTAGGTCAAAAAGCCTGTCGATTTACTTTGTCTGAGGCGCCAACTCACTTTTCGCAGATGAGAAGCGAAAGAAGCGCGGCTTTTGGGCGCGGTTGCTGTGTTGCGCAAAGCCGTCTGAGAACCTTGGCGAAATCACACGGCCCCTCGAGAACCCCGAAGTGAGGCAAGACGCGGTGGGTATCTTCTTGCCGCTGTGTGTATCTGTTTCGCACGTGTCAGCCGGCACGTGAAGGTTGCGCGTTCGTGCACGCGTACTGCGGCATTGCACGGGGGTGCTAGATTTCAAATGTGTGCGCGAACACGTGAACCTGCGGGCTGTGTGCGACTGCGCTTATTGTGCCCTGTTCTTTGACACATCAGAGCGGGTGGAACGGCAAGTACCTCCTGCCGCCAGTGCGCCCGTGCGACGTGCGAAAAAAGTGTCTCGTGCTCGATCTCGATGAGACACTTGTGCACAGCTCTTTCAAGGTGGGGTGCGATGCGTGTGGCGTACACACACACACACACACTCTCTCTCTCTCTCTCTCTCTCTCTCTCTCTCTCTCTCTCACCCACTCACACACACACACACACACAAACACACACACACACACACTCACACACGCACACACACGCACACACACACACATACACACACACACACTCACCCACTCACACACGCACACACACACACACACACACATCGCTATTGTTGACTCAGAACAATTCCGCCAACAGCCCGTCGCCGGCGCCGACTTCATCGTCCCCGTTGAGATTGACGGGATCACACACCAAGTGAGTTTGCGTCCGCTTGCCGTCTCGTGCGTTGCCGTAAAAAGACTTAAGCATTGCTCACTCTCTTCGTTCGTTTCGACTTTGATAGTATTCTTTTGTCGCCTTTGACGCTTTTCAGTGTGTGTGTCTTGGTGCTCGCCTTTTCTTTACGCGTCGGCATGTGTCGCGGCTCGTCCGACAAGCGCACAATAATCTCAACATATTCGTCGTCTCGCACTTCAGGTGTATGTGTTAAAGCGACCGTACGTGGACCTGTTTCTCAAGCGGTGCGGGGAGCTGTTTGAGTGCGTTTTGTTCACGGCGAGCCTCGCCAAGTACGCCGACCCCGTGACGGACCTTCTTGACAAGAACAATCTCTTCCGCTCGCGCCTGTTTCGCGAGGCGTGCGTGCAGCACAGGGGAAACTTTGTCAAGGTGCGCTGCGTTCCCCGTTCCGCTTTTGTGCGAGTATGAGTGTGTATGTTAGTGATCGTGTGAGTATGTTTCAGTGAGCTTGTGTGCTTGTCGAATGCGCGTGTGCGTGTGTTTGTGTGTGTGTGTGTGTGTGCCGGTAAGTGCGGTATGTGTCAGTGTGTGCCATGTCTCAGTCTTCGCGTGTGCGGTGCATGATCAAACGTCCCCCTCTCTCACCGCATGCCACTGCAGGACCTGAGCCGCCTCGGCCGCGACCTCCGTCACGTGATCATAATCGACAACTCGCCGGCGTCGTACATTTTCCATCCCGAAAACGCCATTCCGATTGGCTCGTGGTTTGACGACGTCAACGACAAAGAACTGCTGGACCTCCTCCCGTTCCTCGAGGACCTCACGCGCGTGGACGACGTGTGCAAAATTCTCGACGCAAAGCGATGACGGGGGGCAAGCGCCGTTTTGTGTGCGTTTGTGTGCGTGCTGGTCTGCGTGCGCCGTGCGTGCGTGCGTGCGTTGCGTGCGTGTTGCGTGTTTGCCCATTTCTTCGTGTCGTCAACATATTGCACTAGAGTAGTCCGCCACCTGTTCCCACTCTGCGACCCCCTCTTGCAGGCGGCGGCAGTCCAACTGTGGAATTTGGATGCTGCCGCTGTGAGTGCGGAGGGAATGAAGGGCGAATTCATTTCACTCTGCGTCCGCATGTGCGCGCGTGTTTGCGTATGTGTCGGGGAGGGGAGAAGGATATGGTGCGTGCGGTACCAACGTTGGTAGGTTTAGCTGGAGAACTACGCGATGCAGGCGCTGCAGTCAATTACGCGCATATCCGCACCCCATCACTCGGTGACCACAGGTGAGCCTCAAACACGTGTTACGGTAAGGCGCTTTTATCGTGTAAATTAAGATGCACGCAGCAGTCTCTACGCGAATAGGGGACCACTAAAGATCGCGCGTGCAGAGGGTGCGACAAAAGACGAAGGAGACGACGCGCGCACGCAGCTCAATAATTGCGGTGAGGGTGCTTTGCATGTGCATGTGTGTGAGGACAACGCCCGGCCAGCGGAGCGCCACATGACTCAGTGCGAGTGGCCCGCAGCCATGAACAGCGGCACGATCGTCCCCGCCACCATCGCAAAAAAATTGGACCGCTTCGCCTCTGCGCTGTCCGACCCGTGCCCCTGGTTGATCTCAGGGAGTACGTGCACCGTCGCGACGTAGAGGAACGTGCCGCCACTGAGGAGG
Source organism: Pigoraptor vietnamica (assembly GCA_943704525.1). Classification (NCBI taxonomy): domain Eukaryota; class Filasterea; order Ministeriida; family Capsasporidae; genus Pigoraptor; species Pigoraptor vietnamica. The sequence continues at coordinate 7,911 of CALSCQ010002529.1, read as the reverse complement.
AGCGCGATGCCCGTCGTGAGCGAACCCGACCCGTCGACCTCGGCGGCGGCGTTCCGGTATTGCAAGATGAGCAGCGCGACGACGGCAGAGACGGGCGCAGAAATGGAGAAGGCTGCGAGGTGTCGTCGGATGCGGTTGTGGTTGTAACCCTCGTGAAGGAGGAACGACGTGAGCCCAAAGGCCGCGGGAGCCTACGTGGGCAGAAGTACGCGCGCACAAACAAGGTAAGAAAGAGAGGCAGCGTCATGAGTTGCTCGCGCGCAACCCATAGCCCGATCAAAGCGGTCCACAACACAGTGGCCGCACGTAACAGCACATAACAAACACCGTTCGCACTCGCCTTGTGGAGGAGAATGGCCATGAAGACGACCATCTCCACAGACGACTGCTGCGACGCCACGGCAGCCGCAAGCGCAAGTCCGTCGGCTGCGATGCGTGTGAGTGTGTGTGTTGGGAGAGGGGGAACGGGCAATCAGTCAGTCCACACGGACCGTCACAACCACAAGCAGTGAGAATGGGGTCGCACCATACATGCACAGGCGGGAAGCCCAGACATGCCGCAGACGCACCTGCGCAGTGCACGATGAGGCCAATGGTCGCCGTCATGCTCCGTCCGCGCGGCTGTGCGCCGCCCTCCGCGTCTGCGATCCCCACGTGACAGGTGAGGAACAGAAAAGCGACGACCGCAAAGGCAGCGACAAGACGTCCGCCATCATCACAACAACGGTGCCATTATTACAGCAACAACAGCGACGGCAATAACGGAAGAGGGGAAAAATCGACACACGGCGCACGCGCACAATCGCACGGGCGCAACACCCACCCCCCGCAGCGCCGGCGCCGTGCGAGTGGCCGTGGCCCTGTCCAATCTGGTCAATCATCATCATGAGAACAAAGCCGAGAGTGAGCGCCATCCCAATTTTGAGCGGGGAGGCGTCCTGGCACTGCATCACAGCGCCCCCGTGCTCCCCCGCGTGGTCGTGGTCGCCGCTGTCGCCGCCGTCCGCGTGGTCGTGCGCAACCGCGCTCCCGTGCACGTGGACGCCTGGCGATAAGGACGCTGTCAGATGCGGCGAGTGCACAGTACGCAGAACAATTATCGCCTGGCTCATCGATTTTCGATCGGCCCTTCCGCACGCGTTTGGAAGCACATACAGACGGCACACTGAGGCCCAAAAGGCACGCAGGGTCCATATCCATGCTCGTAGGCTGCGATCGCTTCGCACGCCACTCACCCGGCGCATACATTGCGTGGACGCCTTCGGGGATGATAATGGCGAGAGAGGTGCCCACAAGGAGACCGGCGCCAAACGCAGTGACCACTCGCAAGCGATCCTGCGAAAAAAAAGGGGGAAAGAGTGTGAGTGTCTGCTTAGAGAGAGAGTGAGAGAGAGAAGGGGGGGAGTGAATACACTCGAGGTCTTCTGTCCAACGAATGGCACAGAGAGGCAAGTTGGGTGTAATCCAGAAGCAATGTCATTAATTGCGCACGTAAGACGAGTGCAAACACGGAGGAAAAGAGGCCGTGGAGGTAAAATAGGCCTCTAAGAGCCACACACAACGAGAGAAAAGGCCGAAAGAGAGAGAAGAATAGGGTCCGAATACCACACAGCAAGGCAGACCAAAAAAAACGACGAAGCGCTCGATCGAAGTCTCAAACACACACACCACGACGCCAATTACTGCCATGCAACATGACGCGCACACAGCAGAACGATGCACTCAAAGCGGCCAAATTCTCAGCGCCGCAGCATACCACGCACCTCCGAGAGCCGGAAGGCCATCGGGAGCGATCCCGCCAAAAACGAGCCCACGAACATAGCCGTGGCGTACGCGAGAATGGTCATGAGGGGATCCATTTTCGCACGAGCGCGCGCAACGGCGATTAGTCGCGATTATCGCGTATGCGCGAAAAAGAGGCGACGAAGACGGCGAAACCGCGGATAAGCGTGGGATTTAAATAACGTAAAAAATGGCCCTGCTTACACGATGCTGGAGAGGAAAACGAACTGTGCGTTCACAGAGACGTCGCATGGAGAGACACGCGCGACAGTCTCGTGAGAGAATACGCAAAGCATGAGCTGCTCTTGGGGAGGAAAGTGAGCGCTTTTGCGAAGGGTGTGGTGAGTTGGCGAAATGCGCCGTGGCCGCGGCGTCACTTGCATTGTTGCGTCATTAATGCGTCATCAGGCCACGTTGTCCCTACACACCAGCGCGGGTCTTTTTGCGATTCGAAAGACTCTTCAGTCTGTTTTCTATTCGAGTGGCCTTAACACGGTGCGCAAACCTTCGATGCCCTGCACGCGAGTGCGACGCATCTTTGCTTTGATTGCCGTTTGCTTTCCTCGCCCACTTAGCTTGATTCGCAGCAAAGTGGGTGGTCGTCAGTTTTATGGTTGGACCACCCTGGCGGTGGAAAGTAGCTCACGCCCGGCACTCGGATTTTGTGTGCGCAGAAATAGGGCCGGTTACCACCTTCGGGCCGTCGCGATCGTCGGGTCTTGTGTCGCCACTGCCTGGCGTTTTGGAGCGATTTGACCTGGTAGGAGGCCGTCCAATCTCATCAATGCCCTCGCCGGAAGCGGCTGTTCGCGCGGGGCACTGTCGCCGGCCTTGCACTGAGATGATGGCGCCGGCGGTCAGCGCGTGTCGCTGAACACGGCCGTCCAATCTCGTCGGTGGCAGTACTTTCATTGGGCATTCGAGCACGGGGCCCGACGGACGACGAGCTGCGGGCTGCGTACCTCACGGCGGTGCGGGACGGTCGCCTCGATTTTGTTCGGTGGTTCGAGTCGAACCGGCCCGACATCTTGGACTGGTCCGTACGCCCCGAGCTCAAGGAGGCTCTTGCGCACGTGCGGGACATGCGCTTCGTGCGGGCGGCCCCCGTGAAGAACCCCGGCGTCTTGACTGCGCCGGCGCGCGTCCTGAGTGCGGGGACTGAGTGCGGGGACGGGCAGGCTGCTTCAAGTCGGTGATGAGGCGGTACCTCGGTCAATTACGACACGTTTGCGCTTGAGCGAGCCCTCGGCATTGAGATTATATGCCGGCCGTTTCGCTTGACTCAGTGGGCCAAATCCGGGCGGAGGACGTGTTGCAGGCGGCCATTGACTTCGGCGTTCGCGCATCCGCTGAGGGAGTGTCATGCGCGTCGCAAAGATGGCTGTGATGTCCTGTTCTTGCGCGCCTTTCATGGTTCGCTGGCTTCAAGACAGTGCGGACAGATTTGCAATTGATGAGGGCGTGCCTTGATGCCGTGTCCACGACCAGCCGCCTGACAGTCCGAACCAGGGGTACTCCTGGTCCGAACGCCTTTTCTCGGTCATTCCGGTGCTGGGCAGATGGGGAAGTGGACGCAGCGTGCATTTCGGCGTAAATGCGTGTGCATGAAAGCGTGCTCGTGCAGCGTTTCGGCGTTGTGCTTGTGTGTAGCATGACAGTGTGACTGACTCGGAAACATACGACTGCCGGGAGACAACTTGGGAGCCTTTAATATGCAGCTGTATTGTTGAGACTGGACAGGTGCACGGCAGCCGGCCGTGCGTGTGCGTAATTCGAACACGGGCAATAAGAGTAAACACGCAGCCACCTATCTATTAATAGTGCGCGTCGGCAGCGCCGGTGAGTTGGTATTTGTGAATGCTTGAATGAACTGGGACTGAAACAATAACGGCGCATATTAGGAGCGGCTCTCTCATTGCCGTGCCTTCTGTAGCAGATTCCGTAATCGAGAGTAGCCAGCTGCCGGGCATTATTTCAGATCGGCCGGCTCGCGACAGCCGAGCAAACTTTACGCAACTCGGTGGTCCGGCCCCGTACACTGCGCCAGTTGCCAGTGGACAATGCCACCACCGCCCGGACGCCCGGGCGCGGCCGCCGGGCTCGGATCAGAGTAGCTGACGGGCCGCCGGGCCCGTCCGGGCGACCCCGGATCCCGTGGCTGGCGCAACAGTCACGGAGTGAGCTCAGCCACTGCCGGCCAACCGGGTGCGGCCTTTCCACGAACCGTGCCGTGGGCCCGGCCCGGACCAGGTCGTTCAGCTGATTAGCGCAGTCAGTGGTACGCCGGAACCAGCGGGCCGAGGCCGACTCACGGTGCTGGTGCTGAGTAACTTGGTGACTGCCAGGAGCCGGACACGGTCCGAGTGAGGGCAAGCCCTCGACTCTCGGCCACCGTCGAAATTCGACCATAAGCAGGTCACGTGCGCAGGAATGTGCATAATGAGCCATTAAGATGCATGGACATTCCACTACTTATTTTGGATTGCGAGAAGAAAGAATGGCCCGAATAATTTGAAAATAACGGCGTTCACTATGAAAAATGTATGAGATCGAATTTAATCCCAGAGGTGGCTCCGTGGTCCTCACACTCGCGGTGTGCATGAATCTCATCTCGATATGCCATCCGATTCTTTTGTGCACATTCACCTGCACGCGCCTGCGGCCTTTTCGCCGTTGTGTACGACCTCTTATTGCCCTGAAAACTCGCGTCGTCTCCGGCAACGGGGAAATCCCGCAGAGCTGCCGCTTCGGTCGACTGGTAATGTTGCGTCGGTTTGCTCAATCCCAGACGGCGTGCCTCCCTGCCCTTCCGTAGGAGGTAGTCTTGACGCCAACATTACCGGCTTTCCTGAGCTGAGGGCGGGAACCGGCCAGCGTAGCCGCGTAGCGCCGCCTGAGGGGCACGCTCAGTGGGGCGTCCGCTGCCGGGGCCTGCCCTGAAGTGTGCAGCCGGACCACTGCCACGTGCGTGAGGTTGCGGAGCCGACGCCGCAATAACTCGCATGTACGCGTCCTGAGGCTCCGTGTCGGAGCTTGTTGCACGCCGGATGCAACACTAAAATACCACCGCGACGTGTGGCATGCGACCTCTTCCTTTTTCGGTGCCGCGTGTGGCGATGCGATCATGGAAGACGAGCACGCCTCAAGGCCACGGCCCCGGCGGCCGTCGCAACCCTTTGAGCGTCACGACGACGCTTATCGGGCTAATTCTTCTCGTCTGTCTCGGCAGCGTCATCTTCACGTACATTTATATTGGTGGGTACTCTGCACTGACCGGCATATTACTCTGTTACACTATCTGTTCCACTTTTTATTAATGCGCACAATTGCAAGCACACCGTAGCTGACCGTCGCCCCTCTACCCGCAGACGTAGAGGAATGGCCGCGGCCTCCAATGTTCAGCGAGGATCGTCGTGTCGACCGCGAAATTGAGTGGGAGGAGGACGAGCGGGCGCCCCCGCCACACGAGAAGCAGTACGCGTGCGCGGTGCCGTCGATCGCGAATCCCTTTCCGACGGGGCAGCGAAAGGTTGTCCTGGTAACGGGCGGCGCGGGCTTTATCGGCTACCACACTGTGATGCGATTGCGGGAGGAAAACGCGTACGTCGTCGTGCTGGACACGCTCGGCATGTACCGCGTGGGCGATCGCGGTGCGGGGATCAAGCGTAAGCGCGCGCAGCTGCTCCAACAGGCCGGCGCCAAAGTTATCGAGGGCCACCTGTGCGACGGCAACCTCGTGCACGGGCTGTTTGCGGAGAGCCTGTTCACGCACGTCATTCACCTTGCCGGGCCGGAGGCGACGTGGTCCGACTCGTTTTACGGCGTGTCGGAAAGCATCGAGTCGCTCGCAGAGTGCTTTGTCGTCCTACTGCAGTCTGTGAGGAAGCAGGAGCCCCCGCCGGCCGTCATCTACGGATCGTCCGCGGACGTGTACGGACACCCGGACTCGGTCGCTGACGCCGTCGCCGACCGCGCACGCATGGACGAGGGGGCACGGTGGGAGCCGTGGAGGGAGGGCGACCGCGCGGACGGTCCGCTGACGCCGTACGCCGCGCTCGTGCGGGGGCAGGAGGCGACTGCGTTCGTCTACCAGCACCTGTACGACATCCCCGTAACGGGCCTCCGCATCGCGCACGCGTTTGGCACGTGGGACCGCCCGAACGGCGCCGTCAGCCGCGCTGTGAAACGGGCCGTGTCGGGCAAGGACGACCCGGACATTCTCCGGACGCTCGAGTATGTCGACGTCGGCGACGTAGCCGAGGCTTTCATACGCGCCACGAACATGCGGTACACGTGCAACATCTTCAACGTCGGATCCGGCGTCACGCTGACGGCGGAGGAGGTCTTCGACGTTGTCAGTGCGTCTGTGTCGGGCGGGAGTCTTGAGGCGCACGTCGAATTGGCCGGCGCGCGACCGTCCACGCCCAGCACGGATCGCGCGATTCCCTTGAGCCTGGCGCACTCTGAGGAAGGCCTTGGATATGTGCCGTCGCACAAGCGGTCCGGCGCGGACGCACGCGCGCACGTCCTGGAAGCCATGCGACGGGCGGTGGACTGGGAGCTCGCCGCTATGTTGGAGAGGGAAAAAGTGGTGCGCGAGGTCGTTCTGTCGTCGTACTTTACCTCGCAGCGCGATCCCCAGCGCAAGAGCTTTGTCCCCCCGAACCGGCGGTCGTACATGGAGCGCTGGCTGAACTCGATCGAGGCGCTTGGGAAGGAAGCGTACGTCTTCCACGACGGACTCGGGACCGACTTTATGGCGCGCTACCAGGGCCGCCGCGTGACGTTTGTGCGCTGCGACCTCATGGGACGGTCGACGAACGACGCCCGCTTCTACCTGTACCGCGAGTGGCTGCTGAACAACCCCGACGTACGGCGCGTCCTTGTGACGGACATTTCGGACGTATGGTTTCAGCGCGACCCGTTTCGCTTTATGGAGTTTATCGGCGACGAGCGCGTGTATGTGGGATCGGACGTTGAGGTGTTCCCCAACATGGCGTCGATGGGGTGGCTCAAGCCGCGCATCAAGACGTGCTTTGGAACGGACGAGTATTGGGCCGACGAGCTGACGGCCATTCTGGGTCTCAACACGGTCTATAACGCGGGACTGCTCGGCGGCGCAACGGAGGTGGTGGTGCGCGTGCTCGATAATATCGTCGAGGTGCTGGACCGCACGCCGGCGAACGTCAATTGCAACATGCCCGTGTTCAACTACGTACTCCACCGCTTCTTCCAAGACATCGTGTACGCGGGGTTCCCGCTCAACAGCCGCTTCATGATGTCGCAGAGCAAGCCCGCCGGCGTCTACGTCGTGCACAAGTAGCCGAGCGGCCCGGTCGTCTTGCGTGGTCCGTTTTCACAAAAGCGCGTGCGTGCGTTGGCTCAGCAAGTACACATGTCATTGGAAGATCCGCATTGTCGCGCCTGTTGCACGACCGATCGTAGCCATGACACGCCATTATCTTGCAAGACCCAGTCACCCAACACCACAGCACTGTACCCCTGCGCTTTAGGCAAACGCGCTCCCGGCGAGGCCTCGCATCCACCCCTGAGGGCGTTCATTGAACACCAATTGGGGTCACGTGAACGTCTTGATTGGGACCATGTACTCGCGAGTGCCCACGGTGGGCCCAAGGTATTCGTCCCTGAGGAAGTCGAGTGGGAAGTCGACAAGGTAGCCGCGCACCTGCGCACATGCATTCGCACACGGTCAGTGCAACAGCAAAACAACGCCTAAAGTGCGAGCGCTGCATAGAAACGCTACACTGAGAGAGAGATGGGCTCTACGAATACCAAGTGCGCACGCAAAACGCGCACTTGTGACAGCGCCTCGATGGGTGGTAAGTAGTGGAAAGGCAGGGCACGCAGCATACAAAGAGCACACGCAACGCGCTGCGCAACAGCGCACCTGCGACAGCAATTCGATGGCCTTCGCTTTGTCCGAATGGCAGAGTGCAAGGCGGTCGCTTCGCCGCCACGTCTGCAGCTCGGCAAAGTTCGTCACAGAGTTCGTCGGGAGGCACCGAAACACCTGCGACGCACAAAAGGGTATGCGTCAGAAAACGAGCACGTGAAACGTAAGGACGCGCCTCATACACGCCCCCCCCCCCCCCCCCCCCCCCCCCCCCC